>JAODAL010006393.1:0-133877 GCA_025379985.1 Phyllomedusa bahiana | reverse complement strand
CCCTCCTGTTTTGCCACCTCCAGAAGTCATTTGCCACTGCCTGACCTCATGCTGCTGTGGTGCCGCCGTCACCCCCACACTCTTCACAATTTTTGCCCCCTGACTCTCAGCTTGTTTTTTTCCAGTTTTTCGCGGGCATGACTTTATCAGGCACTTTCCCGTTTTAGTTTTTTTGGTCAGTTTTGCCCTTTTAAAAAGTGCCCGGGAATTTTTATATGAACGTTTCAAGAGCGGCGGCAGTCATCTGCATTATAAAAAACACAACATTGTAAAGACCAAACAAGCTCCCTCTATATTTAACGTGGCACAACGTTCTACAGCCCCCTGCAGGCTTGTGCAGCGGAAATCTGCTTTTTTAACCATTCGTCCCGAAGTAATTCGGACCAAATTTTTATTTTTGTCGGAAAATTCGCGAAGGATGAATTTTTAAGAAATTCCCCCATTTCCTAAATTTTAACAATAATAAGTAAGGCACGCTCCCAAATTTTTAAAAAAAAACAGAAAATCTGAGCGTATACCTTGGTCTTCTTTTTACTTTGCGGTTCTAACCAAATGGGACATAATGTCGATGCCTTCCCTCACTAAAGTTTTTTCATTTTCACAGGGAAGGCACGGTGATTCCTGCATTGGAGACCAGTGGACCTGCAAACCAGCGCCGGAACAGGGGTGACGTGGAAGGTTAGTAAGATTTCTTTATTATGGTTCTGCAGTGTCCCTGCCCGGTCTCTCCCCAAACCAACTCCTTTAAAATGATCAACCAAAATATATTAACTTACAGGGAACTGTTTTTGGGGTAAAACAGTAAAGGTTTATTTGTCTGTAAAAAAAATATGGAATTTTTCGTGAATTAAGTGCAGAGTAGCAAATGTTTAAAAAATCCACTCAGAAAAAATTACATTTTGGTTGATCCTGACAAAGATCTTTGGGGCTCTCTCGCATTAGGGCACTATTACTGTGTCAGAATCTGGGCCCACCAGAGAATCTTCTGACACATTCCAACCTTGTGGTATCAATAAATGTAAATCACGATTGTAGCAAAGTTTTCTTTAAAAAAAGCTGTTTCCAACAATCCCCGAGAGCCATCAAAAAAAAATGGGGGCTTTTAGAAACTCCCTATTTTTCTTTATGCGTAACCACACATTTTTTTTACATCACTGATAGTTTGTTGGTTGGTTTAAAAAAATAATAATTTGGTATAAACAGGTCTTAAGGGCGTGTGTAATCGATGAAGGTCCAACTATCGGTAGCTCGAAGAGGCAGAAAGGTTATGTTTTTTACCGTACCTGAGATATTGACATCCATCTGCATGTAGCTTTCTATGATACTCAGCTTACCATCATTAAATGGGTTGAGCTGTAGTACCCTACACATGCATTCTTATATGACCACCATTTTAATGGGTTTTGCAAAGAAGAGGCTGCTATAATCGAGTAACTGCTGATGCTTATTTATTTTGTAGATCAATGATGGACCCTATCAAAGATCAGAATGGTTGGTCCCAAGTATGATAAAAGAGTCAGGTGGAACAGCATTTCCATAGCTGAATATTTTATTCTTTACAGCTACTACATTATACCAGAACTGTGAAACATTATGGCTAACAACCTTTATCAAGCAAAAAAGGATTGCTATTAAATAAAAATTCTCTACAATTCTTGTGTCATGTACTAACTCTAAAGAATGAACTATTCAGCTATGAATGCTATACTCTGGACTCTTTTACTAGACTTAGGACCAACCATTTTGATTTGTGATAGGATCCATCATTGATCTACTTTAGTAACTTTGAAGATGAGTGTGGCCTGACTCATCCTGGCAAGCATGTCCATCCTATCTTGGACATTAGGAGCTATTGGTGCTGTTCTTTTTCTTTCTTTTGATATACAGCGGTTGAAATAAATATTGGACATGTCACCAATTTACCAATTTTCTAAGTAAATATATTTCTAAAGATGCTATTGATATGAAATTCTTAACATATGTCGGGAACAACCCTTCCGATCCAAAAAAAGCAAAGAAATCAAACCATAGACTTACAGAAATTAAGTTATGTTTAATAATGATAAATGACACAAGGAAAAAGTATTGAACACATGAAGAAAGAGAGGTGCAAGAAGCCATGGAAAGTCAAGATACCAGTTGAAATCTATAAGTAATTATAAAGAAATCCTGCCACTTAGTGAAAAATAATATCAGCTGTTTCAACTGATGGTCTATAAAACAGTGTCTCATTACCAAGGTGCCACACAAGAAACATATCATGAGGTGGTAAAACCAGTGAGATGTTTTAAGACTTTTGCAATCTTATTGTTGCAAAAAATACTGATGGCATTGGTTAGAGAAAAATGTGTAAACTACTAAAGGTTTCAGTGAGCACTGTTGGGGCCATAATCCAGAAGTGAAAAAAATATAATTTCACCATAAACCAGCCACAATCAGGTACTACCCGCAATATGTCAGACAGAGGAGTGGAAATAATTATCATAAGAGTTGTCCAAGAACTGAGGACTACCTTTGGAGAGCTACAGAAAGACCTGGAATCAGCAGATACAATTGTTTCAAAGAAAACAATAAGTACTCAACCTCCAGAGCATGTATGCACACCTACCATGTAATATTCCATTGATGAACAAAAAGCACATTTAAAGATTGCTCAACAACATTTAGACAAGACTGAAATACTGGGAGAATATAGTCTGGTCAGACGAGACCAAAATTAAACTTTCTGGATGCCATAATACACACCACGTTTGGAGGCCAAAAAGCACTCTATACCACCACAAAAACACCATACCAATAGTAAGGTTTGGAGGTTGGAACATTGTGGTGTGTTTTTCAGCATATAGTGATAAATAGACAAAAGTACCAAGACATTCTTGATAAAAATCTACTGCCATCTACCAGGATAATAAAGATGAAATAAGGGTGGACATTTCAGCAGTACAGTGATCCAAAAACATACTGCCAAGTTGGTTTCAGAGAGGAAAAATAAAGCTTATAGAATGGTCCAGCCAATCACCTGACCTGAATCCAATAGAAAATCTATGGAAGGAACTAAAGTCAGAGTTCATAGAAGGAGCCCACAAACCTTCGGGATTTGAAGACAATGCAAGCAACTTTTTCCCCATCCAGGAGGCGTTTGAAGTTTTGTTAGCAGAAAAAAAGGCTTTTGTACAAAGTATTAAATAATTTCAGTGTGTTAAATATTTTCCCCGGGGCTTTTTCTCATTTTTCACATAATTTTTTTTATGGACACTATATTTGTTTTTTCTTGTCTGCGTGGACAAAGGGGTTGTTCCCAAAATTTTTGGGGGGTTTTTTATGTTAATAGCACCTTTTAGAAATATATTTGTGTGACTTTTAATACTTTTTCATTGGTATTGTTTAACATGGGGCCATCATGTATAATCCTGGGTGACTTCTTTCAGGGACAGCTGTTGAAAGTTCTTCAAATTAATCTGAAGAAATTTTGTACCAATTTTCTTAGGGAAAATTTCTTTAAATTTGGGAATAACTGGGTGTATGTACAAGGTTAAGCTATCTTGCAAAACTGAATACCTTTTTTTAAAATACTCAGAATCAGAAACAAAAGGGTTAACCCTACTTGAACAAAAAATTTTTCATGTGACCTCTTTTTTTCCTTTTAAAAGGTCTGCAACATGAAATAGGTTTTTTCCTATCCTGTTTCACAAATTTTTAACAAACAAAAATTTAAAATTTTTTTATCTTAAAACTATTCTTAAATGCACTACCTTTGTCTTCCTTTGACTTTTAAGATATCTTATTCCTACTAATACCTCTGAAAAGATTGTTTGAAAAGCATTCATAAAGTGCCTGAGCAAACATGTGAAGGGCGTTCTTCAGTATTTCTTTATGATTGGCCTTACAACTCTACTATCTTTTTGTACTTCTTCTAATGAGAAAATAAACACATTTATGTCATGCACAGCTGTGTTTTCCTTTAAGGAACGCACAAAAGAAATGTGAAAAAAATAAGATTGTGTATTATCACAAGACAAAAATTCTTTAAAAGATGTCCAAAGAGCGGTACGTTTCTAAAAGTTAAAGGTTAAAAGATTAACCAACTTACTCAACAATTATATAATCAAAGTCTGTCCCAAAAATGACCAATTTTTGAACTTAGTACAACAAAAAAATCAATTGAACATAAACCCCAATCTAACAAGACCCTTTTTTTTTGCATTATTCAATGCAGTTTTCAGACTTATGTTGACTTTGAAAAATATAGCATTTCCATTCATGGTGTTAATGCTTTAGTTGCAAGTGAAACTTAGGCTATGTCTACACAGCAGAGGTTTCCTATCGGATTTTTGGTGGTTTTAGTATTTTGAGACCACTGAAAATCCGACGGAAAAATTTCCACATAGACTTTAATACAAAAAAATTACCTATAGTTTACACAGGTCGTTTTTTGCTGCTTGTTTTTTGGGCGTTGGCGGTTTTAGGAACATGTTGTAAAATCCGATGGAGTACAGCAGAAAATTAACTATTGAAGTCTGTGTAAACTGTCAGATGGTTTTTGGCATTTTTTGGCATTTTTGGAGCAGTTCTACTGAAAAACTGCCCAGGTGTTTAAACAATGTATATGAATTTTGCATACATTAAAAACTGCCCAAGAATGTCCAAAAAAACAGACCAAAAACCATGGCAAAAACCTCAACAAAAAACTAAAAACCACCCAAAGAACTTGTTGGAAACCCAACTGCTTTGGACAAAAAAACTGACAACATACTCAGGTTCAAGGCAGGTTTTAGGTTTTGGTTTTCAACAACTTTTTTGCCCTATTCTGTGTAGACCTAGCCTTAAAGTATGAATCCTATTAGAATCACAATAATAAGGTCTGAATAATATACCAACAAATTATAGAAATGGTAAATGACCTCCTTGGAATTATCCAGATTTCTGCAGTGAATGCTATTTAAATATGATTATAGATTGTTAGCTAAAGCTGACTTAAAGACAAACCAAAATCTAATTTAACTGATAACACAAAAACAGTTATACTTCATTTCTTTTTTGAGCATGTTACGTAAACGTCCTCCATGCATGGAGAAAAATTAAGTAACCCTAATTGGCAAAATGTGTTTAAGTTAGAGATGAGATTAGAAGTGTGAATTTCAGAGAAGCTTTGACCAAAATATAAAGACACGCAAAGCCTGGTTACTGAAAAATCTGTTCTTCTCAAAAAAAGATTGTTAGGGTATGTTCATACAGCGTATTTGCAAGGCATAATTCGGCACTTAATTGCGCTGCAATATGCTCAAAGTACGCCCCGCAAATACGGTAAAATCATAGCACTCATTGAGTGCTATGATTTTAAAGCGCATTCCCCGCTTACGCGCCAGGAAAAGATAGAGTCAGTAGGAGCACTTCAGAAGTACAGGCTGGACAGCGCATACTTCTGAAGCCGCTGGCGTATAGTGGCACATGTAGTCTGTGCTGCTATACGCCTGATTCAAATCGTGTGAACATACCCTTATACTCAAACATGCCTCAATGCAAATAACTATCATAGGTCCTCAGAAGACATGTCATAGAGACTCATGAAGCTAGATAAAGCTACAAAAATATTGCTTAAGGTAAAAAGCATTCCACAGTAAGAAAAATTTAACTTTTAAAGCAGAAATACACAATGCTAATTTTGGGGGAAAAAACATGAATATAAAGATGTTTTAAAACATTTTCAGGACAATGTTATGTTAGCAGTCCATGACCTGAAGCTGAAGAAAAGTCGGGTGATACAAGAAAATTATCCAAAGCACAAAAGTAAAAAATGGTTAAAATATAACATTATTTGTGTTTTGGAATGACAGTCCTCACCTATGTTATAAGCTTTGTTTTTGTATATTATTGTGAATTTCTTAACAATCTGACCACATTTTATTAGTGATAAATTCAGAAATCTAGAACCCATTTATACATACAGTAAGTGCCCACTGACAAATCAGTTGATTGCTAGATTCCTGAAGCTGAAACCTCAAGTGATAACCGTTGATTTATTTGGTTTCAGCTGTCTAATCTATATCAATTAGCTATAGAAGCTGTGTTGGAGAAATGTGGTATTACATGGTGCTCATGGTGCTTATTAAAATAAGTATATGACAATAGAGTAAGGGTTCCAAGGAGTCTTTCATGGGTCATATAGATTGTGTTTTTTCCCTTTAATGTGAAATTGCAACAAAAAATGTTATATATTCCACAGGAACATTCTAAAAGCACTTTCAAAATTGTTTAAAAACCTTGCCAAAACCTGCCCATATCAGTGCAGTTTTCTTGTCATGGTTTGGATAGAACTGAACCTAACAAGGGTTCTCCAGCAATGTTAGGATGACCACACATGTTCAAATATTCCAGTGCTAGTGTTTAGTCTTATAAATGTAAAAGCAGATTACATTTTCAGTGATGAATTCTGTATTATGTATGAACCCAAAGTATAAGTTGACATCACAGTTATCTGACAGAATAGGCCACCATTTTGTACATCAAAACCCAATTGAAAAAAAAAAAATGAAGCCCAAAAAAGGCACTAGGACTTTTATCAAACAGTTCACAGAATTCGGCACTATTTCGCCAAAAAAAATTTGGTACTTTTTAAACAACCACATTTATTATGTGTTTTAGGCAGTTTTTAGACACTTCTGTGCTCTGTTTGACAAGGGTTTCATTGCTTAGAGTGCGACATCAGGTGTCAAAATTTTGGCACAGATAGGGGGCAACATAACCCAAACTTAACGTGTAAAATTAACTAACTTTTCTTACCTGCACACTTTTTACAAAACACAGTTTAAAGGGGCAATTTCCCGAAATTCTTTCGTTCCCCTTCGCCGAATTTCTCGGCAAAAAAAAACTTGTTCCGAATTTCTTCGGCACGAATCACTTAAAAAAAAGCTATTTCCAGGCTGCACAACCCACGGGCGAAACGGTGCCAGCTTAAAATGAGAGGGGGCTTGTTTGGCTTCATACAATTTTGTTTTTAATGACACGCACATACTGCCGCCGTCTTAGAATCGTTCATTATAAAATTCCCTGGGCACTTTAAAAGGGGAAAACGACAAAAAACGAAGCGGAAAGTTGCCTGATAAAGTCATGCCAGGGGAAGCTGGAAAAAACAAGCTGAAGCTCAGTGGCAACATTAGTGACAGAGTGTGGAGGGACGGGGCAGCCACGCAGATAGGTCAGACATGCACAATCACATTCTGGAGGTGGCAAAAAAAGGAGTAGGGACAGAGTGGAAATGAACAGTGTGTAAAAGGGCTCTGCAGCAGCACAGCAGCACATGAGGTCAACAGTGGACAATGACCCAGGGTTTTAGGGCACAGCCCAGCCACAGCAGCAGCATGAGGCAGACGTGGCACAATGACACAGTGGTGTAGTCACGGGACACAGCATGAGGTCACATTGGGACAATGACTTCGGAGGTGTCAAAAACAGATAGGCCACAGAGTGGGACAATTACACAGTGTTAGGTCACCAGCAGCCACAGGAGCAGCAGAAGTCCGGACAGTGGCACAATGACATTCAGGAGGTGGAAAAACAGGAGTAGTCCCACAGAGTGGGACAAGGACACAGTGTGTAGGCCACAGCAGCAGCCACAAGCAGCAGCATGAGTCAAACAGTTGTGTCACAATGACAACAGTGTGTAGGTCACGGCACAGCAGCATGAGGTCAGGCAGTGGCCACAATGACATTCTGGAGGTTGAAAAAACAGGAGTATAAACAAGCCACAGAGTTGACAATACACAGAGTGTAGGTCAACGGCGAGGCAGCCAACATCTGCACATGAGAGTCAGACATGGGCACAATGACTATCAGTGTGTAGTCACGGCAGCATGCCACAGCAGCAGCATGAGGTCAGACAGAGGCAACAATGACACATTGTGTAGTCACATGCAAGGCAGCAGCATGAGGTCAGGCAGAGGCCACAATGACATTCTGGATGTGCAAAAACAGGATTTAGCCCACAGATGGAGACAATGACACAGTGTGTAAGGTCACAGCAAGCAGCCACAGCAGCAGCATGAGTCAGACAGTGGCACAATGACACAGTGTGAGTCACGCTTGGCAGCAATCAGCCACAGCAGCAGCATGAGTGTCAGACAGTGGCACATCACATTCGGAGGTGGCAAAAACAGGAGTAAGGCCCAGAGTGGGACAAATGAACACAGTGTGGAGGGTCACGGCAGCCAGCCAGAGCAGTAGCATGATGATCAGACAGTGGCACAATGACTACAGTTGTGGAGGTGGGTGGCAATAATTACCATCCCTGGTAAAGATATGGTTGTTATTGCAGATGGAGAAACTTTCGGCAGAATGTGTGGCATCAGGCTGGTGGCGGCATCAGAATAGTGGCTGAGGCAGGTAGTCTGGAACCCAGACTCATTTCTCAGAAACAGTTTGGGTGAGGCGTCATGGCTGATGTATCCCTGAACCCTAAGGCATTGGTGTGTGGAAATCCTGGGCCGTATCGACCAGCCTGATTCAACTGACAAAGTGTCAGTCATGTTCCACATTATCCCTGTGAATCAAGCGGGTTTCTCCTTGGCTAACGATGGCCTCCGCCACACTGACACACCGCTCTGATGCCACACTACTGGCCGGCAGGACATCTTCTCTCCACTGCCAAACTCGGCAAGTTTGCGGCCACACATCCATTTGGGCTGCCCATTAGTCCAGCGGATCTTCTAACTGGGATTGCAGAGTGCTTCATAGTAGCCACACTTTTGGTTCAGGTGACTGCTCCAGGTCCTGCTGCTGCTGGCGACTACCCTCCTCACTAGCGGTTGAAGGAAGCTGCTCATCAGTGACTTCCAAGTCTTTAGGTATTACTGCTGATGGAGCTGGAATAGCTCCTACCCCCCCCCACCTTCCCCAGGTAACCCGCGGCAGTAGTACGTGAGCGCTGAGGAACCCCCCGGTTCAGACCTGTCAGAGGAGGGAGCGATGCCGCACATAGCGAGCTGACAACTGATTACGGAGGATTACCCTATAGTATTTGAGTTTGTCCTCCCCTCTCAAATAGGCAGAGAAAAAATGCTTCCCATTTTGGACCGGTAGCGAAGGGTCCAATAGGGTGGAGGTGGAGAGCCAGAATCATCCTCGCCGGATGCTGACTCATTCGGCTGTCCTAGCCAGGAAAATAAGCAATGCTGCGGGTCATCTGCACAAGTAATCTCCCGAGGGGCTACCCTGCTCCATTTCCACTGTAAACTGCCACGGTGCTTGGGATCATCTGCCTCGTTCCTACCTCATCTCCATTCCACCTCCTCAGCTGCCTCCTCTCCTCGTCTCTTGTCACCTGGGTAGAAAATCCACTCATTTCACCAGACAATGCTTCTGCTCCAATGTCTCCTCCTCCTCCATTTCAGTCCCCCACCGGACTACTGTGGCCGACGAGATGTAGTCTGCACGTCTCCATCCCCTGCCCAGACAGATTTTTCAGCATCTGTTCCAGACATGAAGCATGGAATGACTTATTCATCCGTAGTCCCTGGCGACGAACAAATACCGATCGCCTCCACGAATGGACTCAACAAACGGCAGTGTCACGCATGTAGCTGCCACTGGCTGTAATCAAAGTTACACAGGGAGTACTCTGTCTGCCTGGATCATCAAAAAATCGTTTAATGCCTATCATCTGTTCATACAGTCGGCTCCAACATGTGCAGGCTGGAAATCCAACGGGTGGAAACACGCATATCAGAGTGTGTTGGGGGAGGCCGTTCTGTTCTGGCCGCTGACAAACTCGAGGAGGGTGTTCCTGGCTTGGTACGAATGGATAAAGTGCATGCACAGTTTTCACTGGCCTTTTTCAGAATGTTCTTGAATATCGGTGGGGGTGGGGGGGAAGACTTCAGAACCTTTTCACAACCACATTGAACACGTGCGCCATGCCGGCGCATGGACCATCCCTCCTCGGTGCAGCGCGACAACCATGTTCCTTCCCATTGTCCTTCACCATGGTTCCAATTTGTGTGCAGTGGCGCGGAGAAAGCCACACATCGATTTCTTGCTGCATGAAACGCGGAGCAGTTTCTCCCCCTGTGTGGACTTCGAGCTTGCCCGATGCAAACCAGGTGTAGAACTGCGTGACAAAACCCCGCTGTGGTCCCTACAACATGTGTATGATGGGAGCAGTACTTGTGGATGCTGAGAGGGGTGGTAGGTGGAGGAGGAGATGGCGGACATTGGCCAGGAGCCACAGTTTGTACACGTGGAGAGAGAAATCGGGCGTCCTCCTGTCCAAGTTGTTGGTGATGCCCTGGGCCGCGAAGCACAATTCACCCCAGTGTGCGTAAAGGACATGTACTGGCCCTGACCCGTTAGTTACCAGCTCCAGACGTCCGCGCTGCCGTCACCTTGGAATAAACACCGGTAAGCTTAAGGACTGGCCCAACCTTCGATTCTACATATATTATGAAGTGCTGGTACTGCCTTTTTGAAAAGAAATTACACTTGGGAACTCTCCATCTCGGCCTCAGGCACAAGCCATTAGTTTCTCTGAACGTGAAGAGCTCCACCATTTGGAAAGGGAGGGACTGCATATCACAACAACTTGACAGGAGCACGGTCAGCTGCTGCAACCTTAGGATGTTTGGACGGCATGACTGTGGTCTCTTTGCAATCGCCTCGCTGAACGCCTGCTGGCCCCATGAGTAGCGAGGAGCAGGGATGCAACGGGACCGGGAGATAAAGTCAAGAGAAACACTCCCTTTTTGCAGAGGTGGGAGACGCTTTGACTTGGCAGCAATGGCATGCATACCACTGGCTCTGTGCTGGGTTGCTGCAGCGTCAGGATGGGACCACCACATCATATCCACGTATTCTCCACAGGCCACCGGATGTGTGACCGCATGTGTTTGACAGCAGGCCGTGGTGCCAACGATTAGCCGTCCCTGGCCCACGCTTCACTTCTGCTTACCAGATCTACATATACCCATAAATTCGCTCCTCCGGTGTCTTAGCAAAGAACTGCCACATCCCGCCGATATCGGATTTTACCGCCAACGCTCCGCACTGAGTGACTACTGCCGCCGCTGCCTCGCTGAACCCCTGTGCCGCTACTTTCTTGGACTGCGAAGCGGGTTTTTACCCACGCCGTGGCCCGCTAGGCTCCCGACCTCACACTGCTGCTATCCTGCGGACCTCACGGCCACACAACCCACTTGCTGGCTGCGCTTGCTGCCTGACTAGCGCAAGCGCTGACGCCCTCTTCTCCGACTAGAATGAAGCCCTGCCTCACCCGGCTCCCAGTGTGGGTTTGGCTACAATCATCCCCCTATTTGTGTTTTCATCATCACTTGCTTTCCTCATCACCGTCTTGGACTGCAGAGGCTGACCCCTCACAACAAGACCTCCCATGCACTTTTCAACATCATACTTGCCAGCCTACTGCAAGAAGCAGGGGATATTGGCCCCATTTCTTCGCTTGCCAAGTAGCTGCTGAACTGCCCGTCCTCAAATGTTCATTCCTCGCTATATATGGCGCTGAGCCCAGACCACATAGTAGATCTCGCCTGAGGAACCGGATGGGACAGAGGCGTGGCTGAGGACAGGTGAGGGCCGTTGACCAGCTCCCGGCCATGCCAACTAAGGGTTGTGTCTGAGGTTCCCACCGACTCTTTGGCTGGGGTTGTCAACTGATGTCATCTGTGAGAAGTGTATGACCTAGTCAACTAATCAAGAACCAGGTGGTTGCTTGAAACAACACACGGCGCGTAGATGACACAGCGGCAGTTGTGGCCTTCACCGAGTGACCCCTGCAGGCGACGTCCCCTTGCTGGGCTGCGACCTGGCTGGAATGTTTTGCTACTGCCACCTGCGAGTGAAGAGCCTGCCACCCCTCTCCAGTCCTGACATATGTTGTTCTAGTAATGTACAGACACTGTTTGATGAGATATCAGTATATGATAAATACCAACCTGTAAATGACCCAAATGAACCCACTAAGAAGCTTGGGTAACCCTTGGATATAAAATTTGGCGCTCCACAATTGGGCAGAAAAATGACTTGTAATGTGGCGTTTTAAAACTCAGAGTATTTAAACTGAATATAAAAGCCCAATACAGGCTTAATAACCTTCGGTATGAATTATGCTACAGAATTTATTCTGTGGCGTGAGAAACAAAGTTTCTTTTTACGAGTACAACTGCAGAACAACGCTTAATTAAACCCCGGAAGTAAATTGCCGCAAAGTGAATTGACAGTGTCCCCATAAACTACAAGCTTTGTAGCGTTGTTACAATTGCGTGTTTTTCTACGCTACACAACAAGAAGAAAAAATTGTAATTAACCGCTTCGCATGTGAATTATGCTACAGGCAAGTTGTAATTTTTTGTCGTGAAAAAACGGTCTATTTTTGTCACCACATGCACAAAAACCACGCTTAATTAACCCTGGATGTTAAAATTGCGCAAAGAATTGATGCAGCCGGAAACGACAGGCTTTGTAGCGTGTTACAATTGCGTGTTTCCTACTACACAACAAGAGAAAAAATTGTACTTAATCTTCGCTTGTGAATTATGCAACATGAAAATTTATATTTTTGCGGTGAAAAAGAACGGATTCTTGGAGTCACAACAGCACAGAACAACGCATAAATTAACCCTGGATGTAAATTGCCGCAAAAGAAATTGATGCAGCCAGGAAAACTACTAGCTTTGTAGCGTGTTACAATTGCGTGTTTTCTACGCTACACAACAAGGAGAAAAAAACTGTAATTAGACCTCGCTGTGAATTATGCTAACAGAAAATTTATTTTTGCGGTGAAAAAGACAGGGACGTCTATTTTTTGCCACCACACCACAAAAACAACTATTAATCAACCCCTGTATTTAAATTGCACAAAAGAATTGAGTACAGCCCAGAAACTACTACTTTGTAGCGTGTTTACAATTGAGGTGTTTGTCTACGCTACAACTACAAGAGAAAACATTGTAATTAACCTTCGCTTGTGAAATAAGCTACAGAAAATGTATTTTTTGGCGGTGAAAAAGACGAGTCTATTTTTTGTCACCACATCAGCAAAAAACAATGCTCAATTATCCCCTGGACCTGTAAATTGTGCAAAAAATTGAGCAGACCGGAAACTACTAGCTTTGTAGCGTGATAACCATTGGCGGTGTTTTCTACGCACACCTCAACAAGAGAAAAAAAATAGTAATTAACTATTCGATTGTTTAATTATCTAACAGGAAAAATGTATTTTTTGCGTGAAAAAGACGAGGTTTTTCTTGGAGTCACAATCAGCAGCAGAACAACGCATAATTTACCCCTGATGATGTAAATTGCGCAAAAGAATTGAGCAGCCAGAAACTACAGAGCTTTGTAGCGTGTTACAATTGCGTGTTTACTAACGCTAAACGACAACAAGAGAAAAAATTGTAATTTAATCTTCCGCTTGTGGAATTAAGCTACAGAAAATTTTATTTTTTGTGCGTGAAAAAAACTGACTAATTTTTGTCAACAACAGCACAAAACAACGCTTAAATTTACCCCTGGTGTAAATTGCGCAAAAGAATAGAGCAGCTGGAAACTGATACTACTTTGTAGCATTGTTATAATTGCGTGTTTTTCGTACGCAACAACAACAAAAAAAAATTGTAATTAACCTTAGCTTTTGATTATGGCTACAAGGAAAATTGTAATTTTTTTTGGCGGTGAAAAAGACGGACCTATTTTTGTCACTCACAGCACAAAACAACGCTTAATTAACCCCTGGATGTAAATTGCCCAAAAGAATTGAGCAGCCAGAAACTACTAGCTTGTTAGCGTGTTACAATTGCGTGTTTTTCTACGCTACCACAGAATCGAGAAAAAATGTAATGTAACCTTCGCTTAGTGAATTATGCTACAGAAAAATGATTGTTTTGCGTGAAAAAGACGGACCTATTTTGTTACCACAGCACAAAAACAACGCTTAAATTACCCCAGATGTAAATTCCAAAAAGAAATGAGCATCCGGAAACCTACTAGCTTGTATCGTATTACAATTGCTTGTTTTCTACGCTACACAACCAAGAGAAAAAATTGTAATATAATCTTCAGCTTTGATGTAACTACAGGAAAATTTTATTTTTGGGCCGGTGAAAAAGAAACGGTTTCTTGGAGTCACGAACAGCAGCAGAAACAACACTTAAGTAACCCCTGGATTGTAAATTGGCGCAAAAGGATATTGAGCAGCCAGAACTACTAGCTTTGTAGCGTGTTACAATGCGTATATTCTACCGAGGATCACAACAGGAGAAAAAATGGTAATTATTAATCTTCGCTTTTAATTATGCTCAGGAAAAATTGTATTTTTTGCGGTGAAGAAAGACGGTCTATTGTTCTCACCACATGCACAAAAACAACGCTTAAATTAACCCCTGGATGTAATTGCGCAAAAGAATTGAGCACCGGAAAAACTACTAGCTTGGGTAGCGTATTACAATTGGGCTGTTTACTACGCTTCACATCAAGAGAAAAAATTGGAATTAATCTTCGCTTGTGAATTATGCTACAGGAAAATTTTATTTTTTGGCGGTGAAACAGAAACGGTTTCTTGGAGTCACAACACACAAACAAACTTAATTTAACACCCTGGGTGTAAATCGCGCAAAAGAATTGAGCAGCCAAAACTACTGAGCTTTGTATCGTGTTACAAATTGCGTATTTTCTACGCTAACCACACACAACCAAGAGAAAAAATTAGTAAATAATCTATCGCTTGTGAATTAATGCTACAGAAAATTTTAATTTTATGGGGCGGTGAATAAAGACGGTCCTATTTTTGTCAACACAGCACAAAAATCGAAACGCTTAATTTATCCCGTGATGTAAATTGTTGCAAAAGAATTGAGCAGTCCGTGAAACTACTAAAGCTTGTAGAGTGTTACAATTGCGTGTTTTCTCTACGCTACACACAGCAAGAGAAAAAATGTAATATAATCTTCGCTTAGTGAATTATGGCCTACAGGAAATTGTATTTTTTGGCGGTGAAAAAGACGGTCTAATTTTTGTCACCAACAGCACTCAAAACAATACAAACGCTTAATTAACCCCTGGAAGTAAATTGGCGCAAAAGAATTTACGCAGCGGAAACGTTGGGGGGGGCTAGCTTGTAGCGTGTTACATTTGCGGTGTTTTCTACGCTACACAACAAGAGAAAAAATGTAATTAATCTTGCTTGTGAATTAGCTACAGAAAAATTTATTTTTTGGGCGGTGAAAAAAGACGTCTATTTTTTTGTCAAACACAGCACAAAAACAACGCTCTAATTAACCCTGGATGTAAATTGTCGCAAAAAATTGAGCAGCAAAAATGAAGTGGTATGTGTGTATTGTAAAAAACGCTGTTTTCTTTAAAGAAATACAACAGGAACATGGCTTAGATCCCACTTCTGGATATTGAATGTATATGCAGCTGCAGTACGCCCACTGGATTTCAGGATTCAATACCCCAAAAAATCAAAATAGAACATTAAGGAGAACAGTCCTCTGAGACAAGGCTGAGAATACCCCACAGAAATCGCTGTATAAAAATCATTCTTCAGTAACAATCACCGCGGCAGAGCACCTTCCCTGATCAGATAAATGAGACGGTATGAGGCTCCAGCGTCGCGCCCGGACTTATATAGTGCGGTGACTTCACAGAATCCCGACGTCTCTGATTTGCTTCCATCTCTGCACTATGTCATGTGGCTATGCCCTTCTTCCTCCCAGAGTCTTTTGCTCCGTGTAGCCATGGCTCGCAGCCATTTATCAATCAAAAGCACACTTCGTTCACTCCGAATGTACCCCAAAGTCGACTCGTTCAGAACCGAAGTTTTCCTGAAATTCTAAACGAATTCCACTTCGTTAGAATCGATTCGCCCATCTCTAACTATGATAAATGTGGCACATTGTCTAGTCTAACTTTACACTAAGGGCTACATGCATGAAAACTGTGAAGGCCTAAAACTCACTTTGTTGTACATAGGAACCAATTAGAGCACTCCTCTCTTTTCATATAGTGCTCTAGAAAAATAAAAGGGGCGCTCTGATTGGTTACTATGAGCAACAAAGTGAGTTTTAGACCTAGACAGTTTTCATACATGTGGCCCTAAGAGTTAGACATTGTTGATAAATCTGCCCCACTATGATTTCTCTGTAGATTTCTATAGCTTCATTGCAGCATACCTTTTTAAAATTATCCTGATGGTCCTGTTGTATGGCCCAAACACAGTCTGAATGTAATTTTAAAATTATTACCAATTTTTAGGTCAGGGCAAATCTGCAATTTAGGGGAAAAAAAATGATAATGATTGTTGAGTAAAGTGGGAAAAGTGCATTACAAATTTTTTTTGTGTTATGTATAACACATATATAATAGTAGACACTCATAGCATGTTATGCCGTCATTTAAAAAGGGAAAAATTGACCCATTCCTGCTTACATAAAAACAAATACTAGGTTTTTCTCTTTGTTGAATCTCTTCAGTATCTCGGTCATGCTTCATTGCCTTTACAAGTCACTATTCCGCTGTTGCGACAAAGATTACAGGGAATCTAACAGGTAAGGCCTCAAGCAAACATGAGAATGCACCAGGCCACAATTGAAGGCACAACAAGGACATGTTATCTACTTGACATCTCTGTAGTTCTAAGCAAAGGCCAAATAAAATGGCAATCTGTTGTGTCCTGAGGCAAAGAATGTGTAATCAGATGGTATTTTTGTATGAATATATACTGTATGTGGCTAAGGTAATTAAATTGTAAACATGATGGATCGCTTTTCATACATATGAATTTAAATGTGATGTAAATGTCTTTTACAATTATAAATGAAATTATTCCAATCAATTTGAAATATAAGGGGTTTTCATCTACAAGGTACACATATCAAGGATGCCATATGCATGATTCTGTTATCATATTTGACCTATATCCTGTGCTATAAATGTATCACTGCAAAGCAGAAATGCTTTCTATATAGAATGCGTTATATTAATGACCTGCACCGTGCATACTGTAGGGTGATGTGAAACCAAATGTGGAGTCTTTTTAGGGATTATTTGGAAAACAATAGAATAGATTTATTGAGACTGGTGTTTCATTTGCCAATTTATTTAAACTAAAAAAAATCATCTGACTAAAATGCACTACATTTAATAAGAGGCACACTTACCCCCCTCCCCAAAACACACACTCCCCCCATTGAGCTGATGGTTTTCAATGGACAATGGCCCTATGATTAAGGGCATTCATTCGCTTGAAACGTGTCAGTGGGGTCTGTCTCTACTTTTCTCCCTGATGTGAAATTCTTTTACTCAATAACGGACGTGATTTCATTTATTTATGGCCATGTGGATGTGAATGGTGACCACCAATATTTCTACAAATTTCAATGGACAAAACCCTTAGATTTCTTACCTTGACGTAGCAGGTAGAATTGTTGAGTTTCCTTTCCTTTTATTCTTTTGTCCAATCAGATAGGAATTTTGGGTTTTTCACCCACCCCCCATTTTTCCATCCATCCCCACCTATGGATGAACTTGATGGTCATATTTTTTTTAACCATACTAACCATGTAACTATGTAAAATAAAATAATCTGAATACTGAAAAAGTACTGATTGATAACTTGCAAAAGTACAAAGACATTTTATG
This sequence comes from Phyllomedusa bahiana, assembly GCA_025379985.1. NCBI lineage: Eukaryota > Metazoa > Chordata > Amphibia > Anura > Hylidae > Phyllomedusa > Phyllomedusa bahiana. Next base: position 116,234 of record JAODAL010006393.1, on the reverse strand, counting down.
TAATATTTTACAAGAAATATATAAAAAATTGGGTACATAGAGTGTGACACTATTTAGGGGTGTATGAAACATTTTGTGAGATAAACAGTGGCACAAACCATACTTTTTTATAGTACTATTATTCCAGGATGTTGTACATTTAAAAAACAGAAGGGAATACTACATATAAAAATGATTAAATCAAACATTTACAATAAACATGAGTTCACTAAATTAACATAATGAAGCAGAGAGCTTAAAACAAAGGATCTCCTTCTATAAAGTTCATATGCCCTTATAAGAAATACTGATAAGGATTATCTTCCAGAAACAACCCTTTATGGATCTTTTTTAGGAATTTACTATACAGGCTTTAAATTAGGGCTTCTTCCAATATTTGTCTGTTAAACTAAAAAATATAAGCTTGTCCAATCAAATTGACAATAAAAGCTTGAGGTCATGTCTGTCCATCTGTAATTACCATCACTATGAATTGATGGCAGTTGATAAATAAGTAAAGATAAAAGAAGAAGAAAGTAATGCACCACCAATCTAACAGCAAATGTGTTGAGGTTTAAAAGCCTACCCTAGTTTCTGTGTTTAATTACAAAAACATAAACAGATGACTTTGAGGGAGCAAATGAAAGTTACTCCAACATCTCCAACAAAGAATTCTTTATTGATTATTCAACTTTTTCTTATTTACTCATGTGATAGATAGACCCCTATTCTTAATGTCCATGGAATGTATAGTAGCTGGGTATGTGCCAAAAGATTGGAATATAGCAAATGTGGTGCCAATATTCAAAAGGGGGTCAAAAAGTGATCCTGGAAACTATAGGCCGGTAAGTTTAACCTCTGTTGTAGGTAAATTGTTTGAAAGTTTTCTAAGAGATGCTATTCTGGAGTATCTCACTGAAAATAAATGTATAGCGGCATTCCATTATGAAGGATCGATGTCAAACTAATCTGCTGCTCTCCCTATAGTGCCCTACTCTTCACACAAACACCCCCAGGCCTGAGAACAGGCAGGATGGAGAGTTGGCATACTTCTTTCTCCACACTGCACTTACTAGGTAATTTCTCCTTCACCCTCCCTCACTTTCCCTTCCTTTGAGGTCCACATTCTCAGAATTTTTGGGCCATTTTCTCTTAGAGTGGCAGATGTATACAGACCAACTCACCCTGGCAGTTTCTGGATCATTTTGCTGCCTGGCTTCCTCACTTTCTCTCTACTGAAATACCCACACTCATCATGGGTGATTTCAACATCCTTACTGACAACCCCATATCTCCTTCCACCTTTCAGTTTCTTTCACTAACATCTTCTCTTGGCCTCTCACAATTTACAGACTCCCCAACTCACAAGGTTGGGAACTCTCTTGATCTGGTCTTTTCTCATCTCTGCTCAATTTCTAACTTTAGTAATTTTCCTTTTGTGCTCTCTATTCATAACCTTATCTCATTCACTATCACTAATTCTCAACCTTCACTGGACACAGCTGCCCATCACACATTTAGAAATATCTGCTCTATCAACACTCAGGAACTTATGGACACTCGACAGTCCTCACTGTCTCCAATCTCATCCATCTTCTGTCCTGACCTGGCTTTAAAACAATATAATGAAACTGTCTTCACCACCCTGTATATATTGGCATCACTTAAGTCCCGCACCACCATAGGCAGACTTGGAAAGCTTTGGCACACACCTCAAACTCGTTTTCTGCAGCAATGTTCTAGATGTGATGAACATCTGTGGAGAAAGTCAAAGCTACACATTCATGTTAAGAACTTACCACACTGCTCTTCACTGTGTCAAACAAGAATACTTCCCCTCACTCATCTCCACTTTACACATCAACCTAAAACGACTGTTTGACACGTTCTACTCCCTCCTCAGGCCTAAAGCTCAGGCTCTGGTCACTGACCTCTGTGCTCAAGACCTGGCTATTCACTTCAAAGAGAAAATCGACAATATCCGGAAAAACATCACCTCTCAACCACGAAGTAATACCCATCTTGTCCTCTCCCACACGTCCTTTAGTCTGCTCTCAGCTCTTGACCTGACAACAGAAGAAGTATCCAGGCTTTCATTGTCTGCTCGCCCTACTACCTACTTTAGTGACCTCATACCCTGCCACCTTGTCCAGTCTATTTCTCCATCTGTCCTCTCTCAACTTACTACAATCTTCAACCTCTCTCTTTACTGGGATCTTTCCATCTTCGTTTAAACATGCTGTTATAGCTCCTTTACTAAAACAAGTCTACTCTGGATTCTAACTACCGACCAGTCTCTAAACTGCCCTTCATCTCTAAACTCCTTGGTCTGCTCTTGCCTAATCTGCTATCTTTATCTCTCTGCAAACTCTTCTCGATCCTCTACAATCAGGTTTCCGCACTTTACACTCCACAGAAACTGCTCTAGCTAAAGTCTCAAATGATCTCCTCACAGCTAAATATCAGGGCAACTACTCATTGTTGCTTCTTATGGATCTCCCTACAGTGTTTGACACTGTAGATCACCATCTTCTCCTCAGCAAGCCCAGTGCCATTGGGCTCTAGGACACAACGGTCTCTTGGTTTTCATCCTACCTCTCTGAGCGCTCCTTCAGTATCTTATTTGCAGGTTCTACTTCTTCTCCTCTCCTTGCTGTTGGGGCTCCTCTAAACAGCCTCTACTGGACAAACCATAACCATATTTGGCTTTTAGTACCATCTCTACACTCAACTATACAACTCTTCCCATGACATCACTCCTGCCCTGATACAAAACACCAGTGGCTGTCCGTTGTCTCTGACATTATGTCCTCTCTCTACCTTAAACTAAACCTCACTAAAACTTAACTTCTTGTCAGTCCCCCACCTACTAAGCAAAAAAACCCTGCTGTTTCTGTTTTTGTGTGTAGCAGTATCATAACTACTGGACAGCAGGCCCACTGTCTTTGGGTTATACTAGATTCCACTCTGTCCTTCATCCCTTATATTCAATCACTTGCCCGCTCTTGTTACCTGCATCTCAAAAACATCTCCAGAATCCGTCCATTTCTCACTGTGGAAACAACTCAAACTCTCATTGTTGCTCTTATTCTTTATCATCTTGACTACTGTAACTCCTTGCTTATCGGTCACCCTCTCTGTAAACTCTCCCCTCTCCCATCTGTCCAGAATGCAGCAGCCAGGCAACTTTTTCTTCCCATCTGCTATACCGATGCCTCTGTCCTTTGTCAGTCACTGAACTGGTTTCCCATCCAGTACAGAATACAAAATAAACTCATCACTCTTACCCATAAAGCTCTCAACAGCGCTGTACCCCCTTATATTTCCTAACTCATTTCTGTCTACCATCCTACCTGGTCTCTCCACTCTGCTGATGATCTTAAATTACATGCCTCAATCATTAAAACCACGTACTGCACCAGTTCTCTGGAACATGCTACCGTGTATGATCAGGCACATTCATAACCCTCATGGTTTTAAGTTTGCCCTGAGAATACATCTTCTAAGGCAGGCCTGTGAAGATCATTATTTGCTAAAAATGGCGAAATCCATCCCACAATTACGGAGTGAATCAGCTGTGTGAACCCTGCCTAAGAGGTTAAATCCTTGCCAGGTCAGGCCACGCCTCCCTAAGGCAGGTAAACAGAGCAGCTTCTGCAAGGTGTGTGAACCAACTATTTGGAGCATGGGGAATAGCAGCTACTGAGTAATGGCCAAATGCTGGGAGCAGCAGGACCACAAACTAAGTAAGAAGGTCAGTGCATGCTGACCATGCAAGCAGGAGGTGTAACATCCTCAATGCGGTAGTGCATTTCTTTTTCTGACGTGATATTTTTCATGGGTTTATTTTTGTGCCTCTTGTGTACTATTGTTATTTTATATCTTAATAATTTTAGTATATGCACTTTATAGTTGTTTACTGTGGAATTGTTGACTACACTGACCATTTTTGTTTGTTTTTTTCTAGGGCCTAACCTAGTTTTTTCAGGGCACTCACTTTCTTGGATAATTTCAGACTGTGTAGGGACACACCCCTAATTGGTAACACTCTGCTGACAGACACAGTAATACATTTTTAGAAAGAATAACAGAGGAACAGCACAACATAGAGTTATAAGAGAATATACTCCAGTATTGTTTTTTCACAAGGATCACATATTTCATAGGGATCAAGTATTTACTAAAATAGACAGTCAAGAATAGCCACCGAAGTCCCTCAGGTTTTGAGCACATGAAGAATTGTTTGTCTGTGACATTAGCATATAAAAATTTTCCAATGCTGACATTGTGGTAGCTAACAATGTTAATAAAGTACTGATATGGAGAGTAAGGATACTTCTAATCCCGAATATCACTTATTTGCTTTCTGTGTTGCTATATTACTTTCTATCACACAGCTGGTCGCAGCAGAGGCCAGCTACTGTCTTTGTGTCCAAACCCTTTGGTGACCACAATTGTAAGCAGGGCTGTGGAGTTGGAGTTGTGGAGTCGAAGTCGGTGCCCATTTTGTCGGAGTAGTTATAAAATGGAACGACTCCCAAAATACATAATAAATACATAATAAATTGGTAGAGTTCAATGCAGTGCCAAGAGCAAGAGGAATTGGGTCTTGCCAGTGCTACTGCTCCCAGATCTTCAGCCTTATCAAATGAGGAGTTTAATTCTGGAAAGTATTTGGATGATATGGAACAGGCAAAGCGTTACCACAGGGGAAAAGATTTTGCTCCCATAGCAAACAGATTGAAAGCAAGTGAAAAAGTTTGCTGAAATCTGGTCAAAGACGTAGAAGAGTTCAACCGTTCATCAGAACTGACTGGTCCTGAGGCAATTCCTTTATACCCTGACATTGTTAGAGATGTTGCCCCTTTGGTCAGCGCTTAGTATAGAGAGGACGTTCTCTAGCCTGGAAATAATGAGATCAGATGTGAGGTCGTCTGTAAAGGATCTGATGGAGGCAAAACTATTTCTCAGAACAAATTCATAGGCTCACTCCACAAATGTTAGTCAGGATGTTTTTGTTGAAAAATGTTTTTTTCCCCACTTAATGCAGTGTTTTTCATACAATTTATTAGAGTTTTTGTGTTCTAAAGTTGTATCCAATAAATATATTTTACGACAAGCAAAAGGGTAACAATGTTTTGAACTTGTGACTTTCACGCTCCATATCTCACCATCCACTACCGCTTTGAACATGAGACCACCATCATTTCATAAACAATCATTTTGGCTATCTCATACATAAACTTTGTCCTGCAACTATTTAGCACATGCTAAGTTCTGCAGATTATTGTCATGTAACTACATTGTTACCATTTTGCTGCTGGTGGTGGGACAATCTTTTTCTTCTTGTTGCTACAAATTACAACCTAATATCTCAGTATGTAATTAGGCTGATTCCCAAGCACAAGGTCACTGGTTCGAGCAGCCATGAAGAAGATTTCCCAAGAAAAGGAAGCATCCAGCTCATCTATAGCATCTCTCGGCCAAACTGCATCATGTTAGGCCATGACAGCTGGAAGAATATGAAATGAATCCATTCAAAAGCCAAGAGATGGCACATCACAAGGTCTATCAGTTCTAACGCAACAGATATGGCAGTGGAGGTAGGACACAGATGGTTATTTTTCCCCTTAGGTAACCTCTTAGCTAGATCAATCTTTTTTTGAGCATCATTGAACCTTTTTCTTGGCCTAACTAGTTCTTGGTTATATGTCTTACCAATGAATTCTTTTCCATGACACTGCATAAGCAAGTGACATAAATATGCCCAATAGATGCCACTGTATGAATTAAACAGATATTGTTCAGCCAAGCAAACCAAGAGCATAGTGATTTCATACATGTCAAAATTATTCTTAAAAATAATCATGTGTATTTAACATTCCAATTACATTTACTTTGGATCTCAATAACAATTTATTTTTTATATTCTCTGAACTCAGAAGGTTTGAAAGCTTTGGTGTAAAAAGAAATACATGAAAATGTATTCTAATACATACAAGAAGCTTACAGCCAGGGTACTTTCAGTCTCACCCAATTCTCTAGTCAATAACATAGAATGTTATTTTATTGACATTGAAACAAAATCATTTATATTATTTTGCTGATGGAATAGCCTTGTGGAACAGTGACAAAGTTAAGGTTACAAACTTTTCCTTGTATTGCTTTCAACTAAGCAGACAGAATTCATTGCTTTTCATAGCTAATTAAATTTGACAGGAAGGTTGTCAATTCATATTTATCATGTGTCTGATGTGCTGTGTCAGCGAACTTAATAGAGTAAGTTTTGCCTTCCTGTGATGCAACAAGGAACGGTAAAAACTTCACAGTTCTAGTGCGAATTGAGCTTCTTCACTAATTTGATCATTTTAAGGCTATTTAATAGACAAGCCAATGCCTGAAAGAAAACTCAATGTCTTCTGTTAAGATGTGTATAAAAAATGGGAACTGAAACCTTTGTGTAGGAGATCGTATGAGTAACTGTTCAGAAGCCACAGCTCAGAGTGGAGATCCTAATGATTTTGGCTGTATCCCAATGTATGGTGTCATGAAAAGCAAGATCCTAAAAAGCCTGGAATTCCACCTGTCCAATCCTTTGTTTCCCCAAGATAGAAAATATGGCAGAGATGTCTGGTAACCATTATTACTATGTACAAGATACCCATGGGTGCAAGAGCGGGTACAGGCAATAGCTTAAAAGCACAGTCTCCTAGGGGGTGGGGAGTAACTGATGACCAACCCCCTGGAGATTGTGCTACAGCTATGTCCTGTAGCTCTCTGAATCATATTACCAGGTAAATAGGCAAGGCTCTAGGTAGGCCCCAGATAGGTAGGTAGACCCCTGTTATATATGTGAGTAGGCCCTAGGTAGGTTGCTAGGCCCCAGGTAGGAAGGTTAGTAGGTCCCAGGTAGGTAGGAGGTTAGACCTCATGAAGGGAGGTAGACAGGTTACAGATAGGTAGGCCCAAGTAGGTAATGATGTGGCGTCATCGCGCCATCTATGTCAGGACTCACTGCCAACGCCTGGTAGGTCTAAGGCATGAGTCTTTAACCTTTTAGGCTGAATAGTGGGGCAGGGAGCAACTTGTTCTCTGCTCCGCTAAGGGCTTTAACTGTTTGCACATCCCGAAGATGTGCAAACAGTTAATTAGATCGTGCAGTCCCCAGAACCTGCCTCTGAACTCTCAGGACAGAGGGTCCACGCATTCTGAGGAAGGACCTGTGGCTGCTACGTTGGTTGTTCCGCCACTGACAATAATAACCAAAGGATGCATAGAGAGAAATAAAATAGCAGATGATTCAGGTAATTAGGAATTACCCTCATTAGCCCCTGAATAAAGTACCAACTATTTTATTATTCTCTGTGCAAAACACAACATGTTTTCAACTGGAATCATTTTAAAAAATGTTCCTAAAAATTGCTGTCACATACTTGTTATGATGCCTCCGGTATTGTTTTGAATCCTTCCTAATGTCCACCCAATGTTTCCAGTGCTGGTGGTAACACATGCTTAGTAGCTCAATCAGACCACCTGGACTATCTTGCACAGAAGCAGCAGAGTGATTCTTGCTATTATTAGTCCTGGCTGATAAGAATTAGTGCACTCAAAGCAGCTTTTTCTTACCTGCATAGAAACTTTAGGAGGACGTTCTGGGAGGAAATCGGTATCGGACTGAAGTTCCCTGGGTCCAAATTTTTTCTGTGGGTTCATCCTCTATCTGTACAGGACATGTGCATGGCCATGTTTAAGTTCTTTTAGTAAGTCCTCCTTAAAGTAATCATTGACCATACAGTGTTTAACCCCTTAAAGACTGCCCACTGACTATAGATGGCAGGCGGTGCAGGTCATCTTTCTACAGCGATGTCTCTTGACTGCTTTTGCAGCTCCCAGCGACGCAGCTATGCTAGGAACAGAGCTGTAGTTAACACCTCCATTCCAAGAGCAGTCTCTGCAAGCATCAGGAAGTGGAGGAAACCAATCCCCAGCACTTAATCCTTTGATTGCAGCGGTCCGTGACAACGGAATATTCAAAAGGCATTCCCCTGCTCTATTAGGGGATCAGGACTGCTGGTGACCCGATGAAGAAGACGGAATGTTTGTACAGTCAGCCCTGGGGACCTAGAGTAGCCTCATGGATGTCTGTATGATGAGTCTGTAGTCAGGGTACACTGTGTGCTGCCCTGACTGCTGTCTGTGTCAGTATGACACAGATTATAATGTAGCAGCATATTTGAATATGGTAATACATTATTAAATATAAAAAAAAAGTGTTGAACAGTCATCATTTGATGGGGTTAAAAAAAGTGAAAAACATAAAAAAGTGTATACAAAATAAATTAAATAATAAAATCATAATAAACATTTAATAAATTATTTTGCATACATTACACACATAAAAAACTAAACATATTAGGCATCTACATGACCGTAATAACCTGTAGAATTCATCTAACATGTTATTTATTGTGAAATGTGAATGGTGTAAAAAAAATTATAAAAAAAACCCAAAAGTTGTACTACTGGGAATAGTTGGAAATGTAGAGCACTGCTGGTGAATACAAGGGGCTACATGTATGAAAACTGTCTATGTCTAAAACTCTGTTCGTTGCCCATAACAACCAATTAGAGCGCCCCTTTCATTTCATATAGTGCTCTCGAAAAATGAGACGCGCACTTTGATTAAATGGTCATGTAAATATCAAAATTGTACTATTGAACAATAAAAGACCTGGACCTGGTGACCTGGACTGATGAATCCTATTGTTTACCTTATCATGCAAATGGACAGGTACATGTGCATTACTTGAGGAAGAGATGCCACCAAAATGCACCTTGGGAAGAATACTGTAGAATTGTCTATGGATAGTTTGAAGATTACATAAAGAGTGTATAGTACGGACTTCAAAATTAATTAGATCTCAATCCAAATACAAATCTGTGGGATGTGCTGAATAAGTCTGAACCATGGAGGCCCCATCACACAGGGCTTAAAGAATCTGCTGCTAACATGATGGTTGTCAAGTCAATGGGTCAGAGGTGGCACAAGAGGAAACTATATAAAATTAGACAGGTGAATTTAATGTTACAACTGATCGGTGTATGTTCATATTTAGAATGTGCAGTTTTGAAAACTTGAGTGACATGATGATTCATGGCAGCTAAAGTCACAAACTGTTGCCATTTATATGCCTGTAGCTATAGGACTGTCTGAATTTAGTCATACACAATGACTCCAGATAATTGAAATTATGAAATTAAGCTGTCATGGCCCTGTTATAGCATATATAGCATGCCACAAGTTGTAACTTATCCTAGGCCTAAAAATATATTTTATCCACTTCCCAGGGTACCGTTAATGTGTCTCAAGAAACTGTGGAACATTAAAGGGGTTTTCTCACTACAATGATTAGCTTTTATCATGTAGAGAAAGGTAAATGAAGACTATTACCAAAATCATTGTTGTTTTAATTTTGCTTTGGTCAGGAGATAAATTAGATTGTATCTCCTCTTAGAGCACACAAGTTTCTCTGGTTACTGACCACCTCTCCCTGCTCTCTTTTATCATTGCTCCAAGCCGCTGTCAGAAAGTCAGTTCGACCATGGTGAGTCACTCCCTGTCTTATCTCTAGCAACAGAGTTTGTTTATCTAAGTAAATGAAAATCTTTCACCCTTTAGAGCTCTGTAGCCTTGTGTAACACACTTCATAAATCTCCTGAAATAAAGTTAGTGTAACAGGAATAGGTAGGAACAGCAGAGATGATATGTCAATCACTGCTGAAGAACCACCCACAGCCTGATCAGGAAGTGAAAGTTTAAAGCTGGTAGTGGCTCTTTTAAACTATATTTTGGGAAAATCTCTTTAAATAAGTCTATCTATAAGATGACAACATAGGCATACACTATTGAGTACACTATCAAAGCTAAAGGTTTATTAAGTCTGATATCAAGCAAAAAAAAGACATAAAACGGGTCTTCGTAGCATACACATTTATAGCATAAACATTAGACTAATGCAGCTTCCACCTTCAGAACTTGTAATTTATCTTGAGAAAAAAAGCATGTACATTGATGCAGAGTGGGTGGAGAGGGGGCAGGAACTCTTTTATTGAAATAGGTGCAGGTTCCACAGGTAGGACTAGCATTTATCAGACATTTATGGTATCCCTGATCATAGAAGTCTGAATGGCACCGATTCACAGAACCAAAGGGCCATGATTCTAGATAAGTATTGCAGCAGCCTTATTACTGTTTTTCAGGCATCTGCTGCAAGGTCTCATTCACACAAATGGAGCGGCGTGGAAGTTACCTGCCAAACAGGTGTCTGGGGTCACCACTGTTAGGGAGTTTAGCCGAAAGGCCCTTATTTGCCTAGGGATCTAGCCATCTGCCATAACACCACTGAATATTGGTGATATGAATATCTTTGTAGGGAAGAATATCTTGTCAATCAGCTGCTCTCTGCCATTAATGCTCTCAGCAATAATGATATCCAGGGTTTTTGTCATCCATATTGCTATCTGGCACTTTAGTTATGTGGGCTTGTGATATGAGCTCTAGTTAAGCCCTTTATAAGAATTACATAGCTGCTTGTGTTTTAAATATATCATTGTCAAATCTATAGGACTTTCTATGCATGAGACATTACGGAGCATTAATAAGTATTCCTGTTCAACAATACGAGTTGCAAAATGCATTCATAATTTGCTGAATGTGTAAAAATATAAGTAACTTTATTGTAAGATTGTTTTCTGGTTTCATTAATCATTAAACACAACTGATGTGATGCTTTATTATGTTGAAGCTTTGACATTTATTGATGCTGATGCCAGAGGAAAATTCTAATAATCATTATTATTCCATTACACTCACAATGATATTGCCTGGGCAAAAAATGAATTGAGGAAACATTTAACCACTGAAAAGCATTTTTAAGGAATTACCCAATAATAAGCTAATTACTAAAATGATCGAATGCAAATAATAATTATAATAATACTGATATTTACAAAGTACTGACTGAAAAACATTTAGCTTTTACAACATCTATATTTAGGATATTCATAAACAAGAGTAAAAATGATCCAGTATTGTTTAAAATATTTAGTAATAATCAAACCTCCACTGAAAGTACAAATATTCCTAAATAAACTCACATTTTGACTTACAATTAGATCCAGTATTTCGCTAAGCGAGCAATGAGTTTACAATTGGCACGTAATGCATGTAGCAACTGAATAATAACAATTAATAAATATTCTAAGCCATGATCAATAAAAATAAAAAGATTTTGTTTAAGAATACGAATTTTTTTTAGTTTAGAATTTAAACGCTTTTATTTTAAAACAGCCCACCCTATTATATTAAAATTCAAGCTACCATTTTGACTGAATGGAAAAAGCTCAAAACCAAACAAAAACCCTTTAAAAAAAGGGGAGTTTCTTGAAAAAAACTAAAATTTCTAATCCTTAAATTTAAAAAAAAAGTTTTTTTAATTTGTTTTGTAATTTGGGGCCCCCAAAAAATTTAAAAAATTTTTAAAAGTCTCCTACCATACCCCCGTTTGCCTTCATAGGAGGGGGAAATAAAAATGATAATTTTTTTTTAGAAATACTTTCTGCTTGCCCGAAAAAAAACAAGCTGTGTTAAAAATACAAAAAGGTTGTGTGTTACAAGATATATAACAAAAGTGCTATGTCTTTGATTAGAGGAAATCCTTTCTCTAATCAATGTTTTGTTTCTATCAGGGTCTAATATTTTTTTCATTTCCAAAAAGGGGGGTTATTTTATGGGGGGGGCTTTTTTTGCTGAGAAATTTTTTTCTTGGCACTGCTTGGAAAATACAAGTTCCCCCCCGTGATTTCACCATAACACCCCATGTTTTTTTGGACAAAGGGTTGTCTGTTTTGTATGCGTGTTGTGTGTGGGGGGTGTGGTTAATTTTTTTTTTATGATTTAAAATATATATATATATATAATAATTATAAAATATTATATACATAAAACATAATTCTACCACACAAATAAACCCGTAGTCAAAACCATGAGTGGTGTCTATTCTTTCAGTGCCTTATCTTGAAAGTGTGGCTGCGGGGAACTTAAAATCCAGAATTCACCGTTTGCCCCGCTTTAAGTAAGGGTTGTTTGTGTGTTGAAAAATTGTGTGTGCAAGTTTAGGGTTATGTATGTTTGTGTAAATTGAATTTTAACTTAACATTGCACTCGTGGCCTGGATATTGATGTGACATCCTCAGGGACTTCACCTAAAACAATGGGGTTTTCCACAAAATCACTTTAAAGTGTTTTTGGGGTGGGCGGGGTCGGAGTGGCACTGTAAAGGGGGGACCAGGTGATACGTCAGGAGGCCTGCCCAAAAGGGGTATTTTTGAAGTGGGCTTATATTTAAAGCCTACTAAGAATTTAAAAAACCGGCAGGGCTTTTTTTGGGAAGGGCTTTTTTGGAAAAAAAAACTAGTTTTGAAACATGTAAAATAGAAAATTAAAGTAGTGCCCTGGCAGGAACTTCCTCTAAATGAGATAACAACTATAGTCTCTAACACTCTGTGTACTTGTTTATTCTTTTGCGTTAATTAATGTATAAGCTTTATATGTCTCACTTCACACAATAAGATGTTGTATGGACTGAAAAAGGGGGTGACATACACAACTACTGACAACTGATAGACAGTGGGAAGGGAACATAGAAAGAAAATACTAGTGATTAAGCTGATGCAAGAGAACCAGGAGACTAGTAGTTTGAGAAGGAAGTCTAAGAAACTGGACTTTGGGTCCATGAGGTATCAAGTGTGGCATACATTTCTTGGATTTTGAATAATTAGACATGAACAGTGTGGATAAAACACTAAACTTTGGATAAAAGATTTAACACACTTACTAAATTTAGAGATTCTCCAAATGGAAAGGCAACATGGAAAAATATTTTTAGGTGGTGTTATGTGTTAAATAAAATCACTACAGTATTCACAGATGAAGAAGGAGCTGTGACTACAATAATTAATAATTTTCCCACTTAGTAAAAAGAAATGCATGGCTAAATAGGGCTTGGTTGAGTAGGAAGTTATATATTTGGGTAAAATTAGATTTATTATGGTAATTAATTATGAGGAGCTAAAAAAAACTACTTGATATTAAAATAAAATATATAGTTACCAATACAATTCCGGATCAGTTTGTAAGGACTGCTAAATTGGAAGCCATAAAACAGTAATTAAAAAGTAATGATAATTTTATGCTTCTTGTATAATTCAATAAACCACTTTTCAGCTCACTTCATGATATATGTGTCATTTATCTTTCTAATGACCTATTTCTTATTTATTTTTGAATACTTTACTGTCAGGTGACAGAGAACTCTCTATTGACCTGTTAGATAAGAGCAGTTGCTTCATACTCCCATATGGAGGTATAAGAAGAAAAGGCTTCGTGTTGTTGTTGTAATTATTTTGGATATGTTCATATTATTATTTCAACATTATGCAAGACTTTCTTGTAAAGGATATTTCTTTCTGCATTTTACCTAGCTCCCATTCGTGTATAGCCACACTTGCCACACTAACTCAATTGGAGCACTTTTATCATTGCATTTGTGGGTGTCCAATAAGCTGATGCCCCACAATCACTCTTTTATTAACCTTCTAATTCTGATTTGGTGAACACCTTAAAGGGAACCTGTCAGGTGGTTTATGCTACTCTGAGTGCAGGACTTAATAGAGGGAAAGCTGCTGAGCTTTAGGACATATAGGCTGGAGAGAAGCTAATCTGTGATATGATATATGATTTAAAGCTACATTTCTGAGAACAGAGAAAATCTTATAAGTGAAACTGAAAGTACTGCTGATCCATCCCACATGCAGTGATTGATAATTTGCTCTGTATATACACTGATACAGACAAAGCTGTCAATCACAGTATGTGGGCAGGGTAAGCAGGACTCCTACTGCTTCTTGAGGAGTCCTATCAGAACGTACTCTGCTATTTACCCCCTTCCAGTCCTTAACCCCAAAATATTTTAAAAACACTGCTAGAAGTCCATTTTGTTTGACCACATGGACTGTAAGCTAAAAAATTATATATAGAGAGGGGAAGGAGAGGGCATATATGAAGCGTAAAGTCATGTCTACACGGCAAGGTTTTCCAGACGGTTTTTGACGTGGATTTTTTAATTGAAAACCTTCAAAAACTGATTGTGAAACCATCCCCATAGACCTCAATAGAAAATCCGAGTTGTAGTTTACACAGCTCGGATTTTCTGAGGTCAGATTTTTCCAAAAATCTTGGTACGTGCTCAGTAATCTGCTGCATTTCACTAGGAAAACGGGAGAAAATTTACTATTGAAGTTAAGGCAGAGGCTGAAAAACGACCAGAAAACGTGCACAGTTTTTAGCGCGGTTTTTGGATTTGGTTCTTCAATCTCTGTGATATATCTACAGTGGGGAAAATAAGTATTTGACACTTTGCAAGTTTTCCCCAGCTATAAATAATGGAGAGGTCTGTAATTTTTTTCATAGGTACATTTCAACTGTGAGTGACAGAATCTAAAAAAAAATCCAGAAAACCACATAATTAATTTTCCTTTTATGGCATGAAATAAGTATGTGATACAATAGAAAACACGAATATAATATTTGGTACAGAAACCTTTGTTTGCAATTACAGAGATCAAACATTTCCTGTAGTTCTTGACCAAGTTTGCATACACTGCAGCAGGGATTTTGGCCCACTCCTCCATGCAGATCTTCTCAAGATCTTTCAGGTTTTGGGGCTGTTGTTGGGCTACATTGAGATTTAACTCATTCCAAAGATTTTCAATTACGTTCAGGTTTGGAGACTGGCTAGGCCACTCCAGGACCTTGAAATGCTTTTTATGGAGCCACTCCTTAGTTGCCCTGGCTGTGTGTTTCGGGTCATTGTATTGCTGGAAGACTCAGCCACAACCCATCTTCAATGCCCTTACTGAGGGAAGGAGGTTGTTGACCAAAGTCTCAAAAAACACCCCCAGAGTATGATTTTTCCAGCCCCATGCTTCACAGTTGGGACAGTGTTCTTGAGGTTGTACTCATCTTCTTCTTCCTCCAAACACGGCCACTATACTGAGTGAAGAGTAGGAGGGCTTTTTAAAGAAAAACTAACAGGTCTGTGAGAGACAGAGGTCTTGCTGGTTGGTAGGTGATCAAATACTTATTTCATGTAATAAAGTGCAAATTCTTTATTTAAAAATCATACAATGTGATTTCCTGGATTTTTTTTTTCAGATTATGTCTCTCCTAAATATAGATAAAGATAGATAGATAGATAGATTAGATAGATTACTATTCCGTATAGGTAGATCGCTACACTGTCGGACAAAAAACCATTGACAAACCAAATCCGAAAACCATGTAAAAAATGTGGCAAAAAAACAAAACCAAGTTAAAAAAAATGTATTTATTTATTTATGTACAATACTGAAAAAACACTCGACGGACAATGCGGTTTTAGGATTCAGAATCTGACGAGCATTTTGTCCTTGTTGCGTGGACACACCTTAAAACAGCAGAGAGACACAACCAGAGAAGCTGCTCAAAGATCTAGTGTTGTTACTTACACCATTGCTTTTACATTTTACATTGCTTACTACTACTTTACAATATCCTCCATGCTGCTGATTCTGAGGGTGTTTTATAGAGATATAGGGAAAGATTAATTCCACTCCTGTCTGCAGACATTTCAGCTGCCCCAGATCTGGTTGGCAATCCTGGACTTCAGGGGTTATTCCATTTAGTGTGCTGTATAATCCTGGAATAATGTACTGTATGCACATCCTCAGATTGCACATGTAGTTAGAGAAACTATGGTGAATAAGAGTCATTAGCTCCATGGCCTGTCCCCTACTTGTAGACTGCAGCCTGCTTTAGGGTCATGGCCTACACGAGGTTGAGAGTAGATAAAGGCAACAGAGAACCCAGCTGTTCAGTGTAGGTAAGTTTCTTTTTCACTTTTAATTTTGGGATGGGAACGCTATCACTGTGCAGGGCACCAAGGAGGGCATTATTGATTGTATGACTAAAGAATAAAGTAGGAACAGAGCTGGAAAAGTAAGCTGTTTGTGTCTTCATGATGGTCAGGACCAAATGAAACATAAAAGAGAAAGTGAATGACTGCAATCAGAGAAGACATCACTTGATATAAGTGTATTGTAATCAACAGAAAATAAAGATAGATTTTGCACATACATATCATATAACTGTGCAATGTTACTGATCATGTGAATATACATAACAGCTTATCCTAAAAAGTTATCAGTAAATTGAGGTACACTTGAAACACTTGCCGACCTCCCAGACAATACAGATGATTGGGTGATCAGCAAGCAACTCTGCAAGGTCCTCCTTACAGACTTTGCAGCAATCATGTAGCTGTAGGAGTGGAGATCCAGCTGTTACTGACAGCCAGGCTGTCCAAAGAGAAGGCTGCCTTATGGATCACTGAGGATGAATAAAAGTAAACTGTGTCTGAGGAAGAGACAACCTGACAAGTGAGATTACTGAGCAGGCTGTTAATTCAAGATCACCATGCTATTCCCACTGGAGACTCTAGAGAGAGGTGGCCTGCCAGAGAGAGGTGAGAGACAGGACAGTGGTACAAGAGTGTTCCTACTGACACAGGAGATGAAACCAAAGTGTGAGAGGGAGGTCAGCTCATGAGACACAACCATCTGACCCCTCTTCATAAATTTACATTGGTGATCCTTAACCTCTATCTTGTGGTGAAACAAAAATTTCCAGCACTCCATTAAGGGTATGTTTACATGGCGTGTTGGATCCGTAAATCGCATCCAACACGGATCCAACATGCAGCTGCGTGTTTGGATGTGTTTTGGGTGCAGCAGGATCGTACCCTATAGTTTTAAATAGGGCGTCTGCTGCATTTAACAGATCAAGAATTGACGTCAATTCGTTGAATGGATCCGAAAGACGCATCAGAAAGATGCATGTAAAACACGCATCGGTGATCACTCATCTGAATGCTGATGCGTGTTTTACATTGAAAACAATATAAATCACACTGCACATTGTTAGATGCGGGTTTGGGTCCGTTTAAGGTCCAAAACACAGATCCAAACATGCATCTAAAAAAGTATGCAAACAAGGAGTCAACACGCCGTTTAAACATACCCAAAAGCAGCAGACTTTGGTGACTTGCTGGAACTCGTGGATTTGCGCAGCTGATGGGGCATTTTACAGACAACTAATGTAAATATAGATACTAATGTGGAGGTAGCCTCTGTAGTTTCGTAGCATTTCTCCCTTTAGAAATATTTTAAGATATTTTATCTTTGTATAAATCTAACTATTCCATATCACTTAATAAGGGGATGTTCACACGGCGTTTTTCAGATCCGTTTGGATCCACTTTTTGGACCGCATCTAACGTGCAGTGTGAATTACATTAGTTTCAATATAAAACACGTATCACCGTTCAGACGAGTGATCGCCGATATGTGTTTACTTGCGTCTTTTCGATGCGTTTTTCGGACCCGTTTAAAGAATTGTCATGTCAATTCTACTTGCGTTTTACACAAGTGAAATCCCCATAGGAAACAATGGAGTGTGTTTTTGGAGCCTGAAAAACGGATCCAAAAATGAAACACACTTTTGGGTACATGTTGGGTACGTTTTGGATGTGTTTTTCGCATCCAAAAAACGCATTGGATTGAAATTTGAATGACTGTGATTTGAAAGAAAATGCATTGAAAAATGCATCCAAAACGCAGAACCATTTTTGGATGCAGTTTGGATGCAGTTTTCAATGCGTTTTTCATATAATGTAAAAAAACGGATCCAAAAATGGATCCAACACGCCATGTAAACATACCCTAAAGCAGCTATTAGTCTATGTTCACATTGGGCTGATTTTCTGCAGGAGATTCGCATGTGGAAAAATCTGCAGAAATTTCATTAGAACGCTGTGTAAATCCGCCAAAAGAATTGAAATCTGCAGCACTGCAATGAACTAAATGTCATGTAAACGTTGCTATTTTGTTGTGAATATTCCCACTGAATTCAAAGAAGGCAATATCCTCAATAAAACAAAAAAGTATTTTGTTGTGGAGTAACCGCACATACACAGCATAATTCACAAGGACAGAGGAAAGAAAAGAAAAGTTTCCGTTCAAATGAGAAAAAAAACGCTATACTCCTCTCCAGCGCTCTCTTGGTAACAAGTCTCCGGTATCTCGGTCATCTTTCTACAGCTGACCTCCAGCAATGATGTCAATCTCCAGTCAAGAGTCTGAGGAGGTCACATGAGATCTGACATCATGGTTGGAGGCCTGCTGTAGAGAGAAGACTGAGAGACCAGACATGTGCTGCTATGAGAGCATTGAAGGATGTGAGCATTGTAATTTTTTTTTTACACTTTTATTGCCACAAAAAAAAAATTCCGGAAAATCTTTACAATTCAGTGAAAATCTTTTGCTACAGATTTTTCTGTAAAGAACTGCGGAATTGCTACAGAATGTTTGCACAGCAATTTTGCCGTGTGTAAACTTTAAGCCAGGGCAAAACAGCATAGGACAAAGAACTTGTCCAAAAACCAAAACCTAAAAACTGCTTTAAACGCCAGTTTTTTGTCCAAAGCAGCTGTGTTTCCGATTAGTTTTTGGGTGGTTTTCAGGTTTTTTTTGCCACGTTTTGTGGCACATTTTATGACATGTTTTTGGACTGTTTCGGGGCAATTTTTAATGTATGCAAAATTCATATACCTTGTTAAAACACCTGGGCAGTTTTTCAGCAGAACCGTCCAAAAGCCGAGCCAAAAGTGGTTTTAGAAAACGAAAAACACTGAAAAAAACAACTGAATATGTGTGCATTGGAGACATAGCCTTACACTAAGGGGTCTAAAAGGACAACCCCACAAGCCGCCAGTTGAAGGGAGAAAAGGATGTAGGGCAAAAAATTTCTAACATGGAGCTACAGTATCTCTTAAGTCCATCCATAAATATAACTAATCAAAAATGTCAATCTTTGTGCAAGTCTTCATCTTAAAATCACAAAAAAAATGAAGTTATGTAGAATATATAGAATTATTACATTTGGCAAGACACATTTCACCCAGCTGGCCAGGTTTAATTTCACAGCACAACACAGGTGGCCATCCATCAAATGACCCAACACAATACTACTCTATATATGTCTCAGGTTAAATCCTAAAGGTGCCAAAAACAATATTTTTCGGCAAGAAACATAACGTCCTAGAAGAACACTCTTGAAACAAAACCTTAAAGACATTTATGTAGTGATTGATGCCAAGTATTTTCAGCAATCTGTTTCTTAAGCTTTAAGCACTTAAGGGATAATGTAAAATATTTTTGTAACACATTAATATCACTGACTGGCTCAAATACTATGCATTAAATCAGATTAAAACTGAAACATATCCTTTTATATTAGACATGTTCATATTCATGTAATTGTGAGTACGGCCTATACATCTGATTTTGGTAACTGTTATTAAAATTCAATGTATATTTCATCATACAGTACAATTATTCTTAAACGTTGACAAAATACATGCTTCTTCAAATGTCTGTATCTATAATGCAAAACCAGCAGCCACAGGGTGAATTGACACATAGCAAATTTGATGCAGAAATCTCTGTCGCTGCAAATCAATTCCATTTAAATAGGGTTGCTTTGGGAGTAAAGAAGGAGAATGAGACAGTTGCAGAAATTTCTGCAATACATTTACCTTATGTAATTTCACTTTTTTAGTGATTTTTTTCCCCAAAAGGACAATTGTTGTATTTTATTTGTATTTTTTATGATCTCATCTAACTTATCTTATGGTGTTTTGGGAAAATGGAAAATGGAATGATTTTTTGGTGGGTTCTTATTTTATGGAATTGACTGTGTGGTATAAATTACATGTTTACTTTATTTAGAAGGTCAGTGCAAATACGATAATAGCAAAATTATACCGTTTTTGATCAGTATTACTAGTTAAAAAGAGTAAATAAAAATAAAGAAATAAAATATGTTATATTGGTTTAAACTTAGGCAGATGATTTTTTTAATTTTTTTGTCTTTTGATATCTGATAAATGGAAAAAATATATATCTTTTTATATTTTTGTAATTTTTGTTTTTGTAGAAGTTCACCCCACTAGGGATCTGATAATGCAAATATTCTGGTACAGAATACTGCATTACCTACAGTTTGTACTGCAGTGTATCATCTTATTAAACAAACACACTAGGAGCTCAATTATGGCTGATCTACAGATGTCATTATGTCTCCACTTGCCAATTGAATGGCATCATGGGAGGGAGTCTAAAAAAGGGTGACACACATTTTTCTAACAGTTTAGATTTCACAGTCCCACTGACCTTGGTATTTAGGTGGTTAAAGGCCAAGATTCAATTTTTCTCAAATCTTGGATACTGACAGCAGATGTGAACTGTAATAAACAGCTCCTAAGTTGAATCCATTCACCCTTAGCAACACCATATTACTGTACAATAGTAGGTCATGCAACATTAAGGTCTTAATGAAAAAATTTCTTTTTTATTTTTTCTTTCAAGGGGCACACTTTCAGTATCTGAAATTTTGAACTTTTTTGTCCCTCTCGGACACCAGAAGCTGCAAACATTTGATCATAAACATAATGCTTTGGAATGCACTGTATTCTTACAGTGACAGGCAAGCTATTTGGCCATCCCACTGTCATGACCTGAAAGGTAGATACCTCTGGCAGACATTGGATCCCTTGCCAGGCCCAAAGCGGTCATACAAACCCATCGGTTCCTAACGATTGTGATACTGGGGACTAATGGGCCAACAGAGGGAGCCTCTTCCCTCTTTCAGACATTTTAGAGGTCATGGTTGGTATTAGGCGTGGCATCTAATGGTTTAAGCAAGGCAAATAGCTTGCTTATTGTCAGGAGGTGGCAGGGAGAAAGCAGGATGGGCTATGCGAGGCATCACTGGGGGATTAAAAGGGTTTTCTCAGTACAGGCTTTTGCCGTCATCTTGAACTTGATCTCCAGCTAACAGCTTCAAATCCAGGGGTGGGTCTCTCCTCCTAGTAGGCATGTCTTCCGTCACTGTGCCTTCCCTGCTCTCTCCTGAGTCATCATCATCATTCTGTTTGAGCAGTGGAAGGGAGAGGATGTCACAGCTTTGCAGACCTCCTGCATTGGTCAGTTACATAGTTACATAGTTTGTAAGGTAAGGCCGAAAAAAGACAGACGTCCATCCAGTTCAGCCTATTTTGCTAAAGTGTTGATCCAGAGGAAGGCAAAAACCCCGTGAGGGGGTTCTCAGTTTAGGGAAAAAATTCCTTCCTGAATCCAATCTGGCAATCAGATTAAATCCCTGGATCAACAACCCTCCTCCAGAGTCCTAGCCACTGTAACTTGTTATACTATTACGTTCTGGACATGCATCCAGACCCTTTTTGAACTCTATTATTGAATTCACCATTAGTGTTGAGTGATTATTATCGACAAAGTTGAAATCGGCACAGTTTTTGTGTTGATCGAAATTTTTAGATCATGCGATAATTTAGATTAAAATCTGTGCATCATCTATTAAGATCGCGCCATTTTCGGCGCTTCCTGTCATTTTGGCGGCCAGCAAATCAGCTTACAGAATAGAGCAGGGTGAGATGTGTGTGCGACGTCATGAATGGGATGTGTATGGTTGCGATTGGCTGGAAAAATCACATGACCTCGTTTTACATAGAACAGCGTTTCCTGTTCAGCCTCAGTGTCTCTCAGCATCTCAGAGCAGAAGGACGTGCGCTCTGCTTGTGTCCAAACAGCTCAGCGAAATTATTCTATTTCTTCACAGAGAAACCTCTACTATTAGCTGTGATCCTTACAATTTAGTTAGATTAGAGATTGGAAGATTTTATATAGTTAGGTAGAGAATTTTAAAGGAGCATCTACCGCTGTAAAGTCACGTGGGGGAAAGTGGGGGGGGGGGGCCCGCGGGCGAACACAGACAAGCTCTATAAAGAATACTGGATAAAGTTCACCAAGACTTAGTGTAGACATTGCACTGCAATAGCTTTATTATTAACAGTTTTCTATTGAAATATTTCCTGGATATTGGGCAGCCTGAACTTATAGGATACACATCTTTTCTAGTAACTGCAGGTCTCTTTGTTAGGTGCAAAACTCAACTTTTATTATCAGTATACATTTCAGATAGGTGTTCATTTTCAATTTTGCCCATTCCACCTTTGTTGATATATCCACCTTGCACTTAAATTTGAATCCAGCAATTTTATAGTCACCACAGGTGAATTGAAAGGTGCCAAAAATATCTTGTATTATACGAATACATAACAGATACGTGATTTTGACTTTGGCGCACTACAGCTTTGTTCATTGAGGCAGCTTGCACTTAAATTTGAATACAGCAATTTTATAGTCACCACAGGTGAATTGAAAGGTGCCAAAAATATTGTATTATACGAATACATAACAGATACGTGTTTTTTGACTTTGGCGCACTACAGCTTTGTTCTTTGAGGCAGCTTGCACTTAAATCTGAATCCAGCAATTTTATAGTCACCACAGATGAATTGAAAGGTGCCAAAAATATCTTGTATTATACGAATACATAACAGATACGTGTTTTTTGACTTTGGCGCACTACAGCTTTGTTCATTGAGGCAGCTTGCACTTAAATTTGAATACAGCAATTTTATAATCACCACAGGTGAATTGATAGGTGCCAAAAATACCTTGTATTATCCGAATACATTTCAGATACGTGTTTTTTCACTTTGGCGCAGGCCAGCTTTGTTGGTAGATCTACTTTTCAGTTAAATTTGAATCCAGCAATTTTGTAGTCACCACAGGTGAATTGATAGGTGCCAAAAATACCATTTATTATCCGAATACATTTCAGATACGTGTTTTTTCACTTTGGCGCAGGCCAGCTTTGTTGATAGATCTACTTTGCAGTTAAATTTGAATACAGCAATTTTGTAGTCACCACAGGTGAATTGATAGGTGCCAAAAATACCATGTATTATCCGAATACATTTCAGATACGTGTTTTTTCACTTTGGCGCAGGCCAGCTTTGTTGATAGATCTACTTTGCAGTTATATTTGAATCCAGCAATTTTGTTTTGATTTGAGGGATTTGAGAATAGCTGTGATTTGCCGTCTTTTAATAAGAGACTTTCCAAAACTCTTCCATACCTTCTCAAATTTTTATATTTCTGAACATGGAGCGAAATTCAGGTGGTAAGCGAGCAAAGAGGGGGGGTAGGACATGGAGGTAGAGGTACGAGAGAGGTACTACAGGTCCTATTATAATAAAATCTTGTTTCTAACAGACATTTGTTCTTCACAATTGTCAAGAGTGGCTCAGGGTGATGGTGCTGTCAGAAACAGGAATAGGTAGGACACTGTTAATGGACACATATTGCAAAATGACTTGTTTTTGCAAGATCTTTAACATAGCTATCAATCCCTGTATTGAGACAACCCATTTAATACAATTAAAAAAAAGAGAAACAAAGACATGGTGGGATTCCATCCTATTTTAAAAATGTGTTTTCTAGAATTAAACTACTAAAAAACTTGCATGTACAAAATAGCTGGTAAAAAATTCCTCTGAATTGTACAAGGGAGGTACACGAAAACTTGACCAGATGTAGGTTATTCAGAGGACATGGAATATGGAGCACGGACAGAGAACAAAGTACAGAGACAATTTCCTCCAGCACGTTGAGTAAAATAAGAAAAAGAATGCCAAGAAAAAGGGCACCTGGGTGGAACAGGAGCGTTAACCACCAGTATTTCCAAGTGAAGCTCAATTGGTCCGCACTCATACGGAGGGGCAAGCGCTACCCAGGACAGGGACAGTATATGTCCAGTGGAAACTAAAATGGTGGTTGAAAGACTCCTTTTCCAGCACTTTTTAATCTGGGGTCATGCAGGTTTGGGGCTCATGCTGTGGCCCAGGACAGGTATAGTCAATGTCCAGTGAAACTAAAATGGGGGTTGAAAGACTCCTTTTTCCGGCACTTTTTAATCTGGGGTCATGCAGGTTTGGGGCTCATGCTGTGGCCCAGGACAAGGATAGTCTATGTCCAGTGAAACTAAAATGTGGTTGAAAGACTCCTTTTTCCGGCACTTTTTAATCTGGGGTCATGCAGGTTTGGGGCTCATGCTGTGGCCCAGGACAGGTATAGTTAATGTCCAGTGAAACTAAAAATGTGGTTGAAAGACTCCTTTTTCCTGCACTTTTTAATATGGGGTCATGCAGGTTTGGGGCTCATGCTGTGGCCAGTACAGGTATAGTCAATGTCCAGTGAAACTAAAATGGTTGGTGGTTTTAAAGACTCCTTTTTCCGGAAACTTTTTAATCTGTGGTCATGCAGGTTTGGGGCTCATGCTGTGGCCCAGGACAGGTATAGTCAATGTCCAGTGAAACTAAAATGGTGGTTGAAAGACTCCTTTTCCCAGCACTTTTTAATCTGTGGGTCAGACAGGTTTAATGGTCATACTGCGGTACAGGACAGATATAGTTAATGTCCAGTTCAACTAAAATGATGGTTGAAAGACTCCTTTTTCCGGCACTTTTTAAATGTGGGGGTCATGCAGGTTTGGGGCTCATGCTGCGTTCCAGGACAGGGATAGTCAATGTCCAGTTCAAGAACAATGATAGTTCAAATCATACTGCCTTCTGGCACTTTTTAATGTGTGGGTCATGCAGGTTTAAGGCTCATGCTGTGGTGCAAGACAGGGATAGTGAATGGTGTGTGATTTTTTTTCTGTGGCTTTTATAACCTAAGTGTGTTGCCTAAGATGTAGCACGTATCCATTTGACTGTTGTGGATGTTAATTCCAGCTTCTCCAGCCTTGTTTGGGTGTAAAAATGAAGGTGTTGTTGCTTTCCCATAGACTTTAATGGTCATCGCTCATAATCGACCACTCACTATCGACTATCTTGTCGATGATGGTCGATGGTCAACGTAATCGCTCAACACTATTCACCATGACAATTTCTTCGGGCAGAGAGTTCCACAGTCTCACTGCTCTTACAGTAAAGAATCACTTTCTAAGTTTATGTAGAAACCTTCTTTCCTCTACGCATAGAGGATGCCCCTTTGCTCCCGATACAGTCCTGGGTATAAAAAAAACTTGAGATAGATCTCTATATTGACCTTTAATATATTTAAACATATTTATTATGTCCCCCCGAAGCCGTCTTTTCTCCAAACTAAATAACCCTAATCTTGCTAATCTTTCTGGGTATTGCAGTCCACCCGGTCCTTTTATTATTTTTGTTGCCCGCCTTTGTACCTGTTCAAGCTCTACAATGTCTTTCCTGTGCACTGGTGCCCAAAACTGTACACAATATTCCATGTGTGGTCTAACCAGTGATTTGTATAATGGGAGAATAATGTTCTCATCATGTGCATCTATGCCCCTTTTAATACACCCCATAATCCTGTTTGCCTTGGCAGCTGCTGCGTGATACTGGTTACTACAATTAAGTTTACTGTCCACCAGGATTCCCAAGTCCTTCTCCATGTCACTTTTACCCAGCGTTTTTCCATTTAACATGTAATCATGGAATGGATTTTTCCTCCCCATGTGCATAACCTTACATCAATCTGTATTAAACCTCATCTGCCAATTCTCTGTCCAGGCCTCCAACTTATCCAGATCCCTTTGTAATAACACATTATCCTCTATTGTGAAAGCTTTTACAGAGCATAGTATCATCTGCAAAGATCGATATTCTTCTGTGCAATCCATGTGAAAGATAATTAATGAAAATATTAAAGAGGATAGGGCCCAATATTGAACCCTGTGGTACCCCACTAATAACAGTGATCCAGTCTGAGTATGTACCGTTAATCACCACCCTATGTTTTCTATTACTGAGCCAGTTACTTACCCACTTGCAAACATTTTCCCCCAGTCCAAGTATTCTCATTTTACTTACCAATCTTTTATGTGGCACAGTAACAAATGCTTAAGAAAAATCTAGATATACAACAGTGAGATACTCCAGGAGAGCATCTCTTAGAAAACCTTCAAACATTTTACCCACAACCGAGGTTAAGCTTACCGGCCCATAGTTTCCAGGATCACTTTTTGAGCCCTTTATGAATATTGGCACCACATTTGCTATGCACCAATCCTTTGGGACAAACCCTGTTATTATACAGTCCATTAATATTAAGAATAGGGGCCTATCTATGACATTACTTAACTCCCTTAGGACATGGGGGTGTATACCATCAGGACCTGGGGATTTGTCTATTTTAATCTTCTTAAGATGGAGCTGCGCTTCTTCCTGGTTTAACAAGAAACATTTAAGTTGGAGTTTGCCTCATCCCTCTGCTTATCAACAGGAAGATCATCCTCCTCAGTAAATACAGTAGAGACATTTTTTTTAATAGGTTTGCTTTCTTCTCATCGCCCTCGACAATATTTCCCTCCCTACTTTTCAAAAGAACAAAATTTTCTGTTTTAATCTTTTTACTATTTATATAATTAAAGAATGTTTTGGGGTTAGTTTTACTTTCTATGGCAATATGTATTTCTGTCTCCAGCTTTGCTGCCTTTATCATTATTTTACATATTTTATTTTTTTTCCTTATAGTTTATTAGTGCGTCTTCACTGCCCTCCTGTTTTCGAAACACTTTCTTTTTGTTTTTTATTGCCTCCTTTACATCTCTGTTGATCCACATTGGGTTTTACCTGTTTCTAAATATTTTATTACCATGAGGTATGTACCTCTCAAAGTGGGTGCTTAAGATGTTTTTAAAGATCTCCCATTTATTGTTTGTTCTGCTAATTTTAAACACCATGGGCGACATGTATGAAGTTTTGCGTGTTAACGACAAATTTCATGTGCCTAACATTAGTCTAGAATGCGCCTGATTTATGAACCCGCTCTACAGCAGGTCATAAGTCAGTTGCATTCAAGCGCTAGGGTGATAGTTCTGGCTTAGATATACCACTTTGAAAGTGGTATACCTGTTCCAACTGTAATGCAACTAGAAATGCTGTAGCGCAGCTATAAATATATAGCTTCGCTAAAGTTCTAGTGCGTCCCGACTACCTAGTGCGCCGCAGGTGCTATGTAATGCGCCCGAGAGTGGCGTGCGGTAGATTTAAAAATGTATGAACAGCGCTGCGCCTGATATTGGGCTGAAAAGACGCCAGATATCTGGCACAGCTTCGTTCATACATGTCGCTCCTTGTCCCACTCAATATGGTTTAGGACCTCTCTAAGCAGAATAAAATTAGCCTTTATGAAATTCAGTGTTTTTGTGGCTCCTCGACAAAAAATTCTATTGAAGGATAAATGGAAATTTACTATATTGTGGTAATTATTTCCTAGATGCCCCCCAAACTGAATCTTTGTTACTCTGTCAGGTCTATTAGTGAATATTAAGTCTGGAATAGCCATTCCTCTTGTCGGTTCCTGCACTATTTGGGAAAGGTAATTATCTTTAGTTATTGACAAAAACCTGTTTCCTTTATGAGAGCTACAGGTTTCAGTTTCCCAATTTATGTCTGGGTAGTTAAAGTTGCCCATAATAACAACCTCATTCTGATTAGCCGCCTCATCTATTTGCCTGAGGAGTACATCTTCCATGGGTTCTGTTATATTTGGGGGCCTATAGCAGACCCCTATTAGAATTATATTATTGTTATTACCCCATGTATATCTACCCATAATGATTCCACATGCTCATTTCCTGTATCTATATCTTCCTGCAGTGTTGGCTTCAGACTGGATTTTGCATAGAGATCAGATAGCCTTTATTACACAGCTCAGGGTGCAGTTAAGGACAATGAGAACATAGACACAGACAGCAGTCAGCACAGAAATCCAGTTTCATTTTCATTTTCACACAGCTGATAGGGAAAGAGTGCAGACAGCCAATCACAGAACAGGGGGTGTATCCCAACCAGGGCTGAACTAAATATCAGGCAGCCAATCACATCAAAGGGGGTGTGACCAGAACCCAGGCTTAAGCTTTAGCTCTAGACACTCACAGATAATAGCTGCTATACTAAATGATTTAGGTAATACAAACCAATTGCAAAAGTGCTTATTTTTACTATCCTCATCATTACAGATATGATCTTTGTAGTGAGAAAACCCCTTTAAGTAGTTAAGTTGTCATATCCAATATACAAATTACATTGATAATGTATATTTACCTAGATATAGAAACATACTGTCCAGTCATGATACTGTAGTACTGCAACCAGCTCATCCTGTCCTCAATGGATAAATATGAAGGAAAGTGCTCAGTGGCCACTTTTATTCTTTGTTTTAGCATGTAACAAAGTAATTTTAGCTGGAAACACACAATCAACACTGTGTTCATTATTTATGTCCTGCATACAGAGAATGCAGATCATTTTTATGTTAAACTCTACATGGCGATTATAATATTCATTATATTCAGAATGTAATGTGCACATACACTAAGGCAAACTCCAGTTAACTATGAATTATCTACCAAATATTACACCCTAAAAAAGAGAATTTGATCTGTAGTTTGGATTTACACTTTTGTAAGAACATAATATTCTTTAGCTGAAGCACCAACTTCATCTCTGGACGAAGAAACTGAGCAAGACTTTGTGCATAAAAACCAATGCAATTAAGAAAGCTTTTTAGTGGAGCAATTTTACTATAGCCACAAATGCACAAATGCAAAAATGCCAATAAGACAACCACTCACACACCTACTACTGTATAAGTGGCACCCATTGTATCGCCTTATCTATCTACAATTATAATACCAGCAACCACATTCCTCTTGCATTAGTGTGTGGGTGGTTGTCTTACCAATATTTTTGCATTTGTGCAGTCTCCCCTTGTACGATATTATAGCTTTTTTCATACTGGTGTGAACTGGTACTTATCCAATGTGCAGTTTTTATTGTCCAGTTGCCCTCCGTGGATGGGTGTGTGAGCTGCTGTTCATTAGTTATCTGCAGCTGTTATATAACTCCCGAGTAGCATTGGGGTTTAAATTGCCTCCTACTATGTTTAATCTATTATCCAAGCATTGAGCTGTAAGTTTGGCCTTGTGTTTGTGTTTTCAAGTCATAAATAGAAATGATCTGCAGGGTGTTAATCAGAATCTTAAAATAAGGACTACTGTACATGATTGCACATAACTCTTGCACTTTGCCTCTTGCTTTCTACCTCTCTTTCTCTGCCTTTCTTCCTTAAAACAACATCCACACCTGCTATGCCCAGGGGCCCAACCATGTCCTGGGGTACACCAGAGGTTTCCCCTTGTGGGCCAGTACAAGCATGATTTAACCCTTGTTTGAGGAAATTCTCATGGTGGTGAGAAGTGTATGCAATTTACTTTTAAGAAAGTAATGATACATGCGAATAAAAAGTAAAAGTCAACTAACTGGTTGTGACTTCTTCTATGTTTCTATCTTCAGTTACTTTACCTACCTTAAATCCTTACTTTGAGACTCAACTTGGGTACTGCTTTTATAACAAATGACCTAATATACATTTATTTTTCAGAACTCTCTGTTTCATATATGAGCTGTCCTGTAAGTTTCATTTTACTCGCTGTTGTTCCATTTTTAACAAATAGCTACCTAATAAAGCAGCCAGATATTCGCTATTGCATAGTAAAAGCTGCCATAAAATTGTCAGCATCTGTCGATAAAGGAGGAGATTTTGCTCAATAGATATGAAAATCTCAACTTGAATTTAAGTGCATGTTCTAATATGGAACATGTCCTGTAGCGAAAATGTATTGACGTAGTGATAACAAGTGGAGCTAAACTCTCAATCTATTAGTTATCTAAAAGTATGTCAAAGTCAGATGCAATCAACCTCTAGCAAAGATTAATAATTCAGCCTTTTGAAGCAACAATACACTGATGAGGGTGTGAATACTGTCTACATTATCTTTCTATGTAAGATGCCTTTCTACAATTGTATTTGCTCAGTAGTCAATTATTACCCGACCCATGCTAGAAAGTTAAACAAATTGTTTTTAAGATAACACTTGAAAGGCAAGAAAAAAAGGAATGTGGACAAGTGAAATTATTTTTATAAGAGATGAAACAAAAAGCAAATCAAGTATTCTCCATTTGTCTGTTTATTCTGTTGAGATAGTGAATGATGGACCTTTCCAATGTACACCAGAGCCCTGGGTTCAGACTTGTCTAGCACTCTAACTTTTTATTAATGTCTTATTGCAAAAAGACGTGTACGGTCAAGTTGAAGTACAGACAAAACTATATTTTGTCTTTTTCTGAATAAAAGAAAACATGAAATAAACAATAAAACTAAAAGAGGTTTTTCCATAATCAGTACTTAGCACCAATGCACAGGACAGATGATAGGTATCTGGTGTGGATCTGACCACTGTACCACCCACTAATCCTGAGAACTATGGTCCCATCTTCCACCAGTGCAGAAGCAGCTGAATATGCTTACTGCTATTCCATTCAGACTTAATAGGACTGCTAAAAGAATCTGGTCTGTATTGTGTGTATGTTTAAATTAAACTTCCTTAAAGATAAATATTTTATGCCATACACAAGGGTGTAGTTGTATTGGGGCCGAGGTAGCAGTCATACGCAGTTCATGATGACGTTCCTATAAACTCAAGTTTAGGGACACATCCCTGGGGCTGGGGGTTTCCTTTTCCCCCCCCCAATTATCTTGTTAAACCTTTAAATGGATGAAATTTTAAAATGGGAAACCCTTTTTAAATTTACTTCTTAAAACTGTGTAGTTTTGCCTTGCGCCAAAAAAAAAAAACCCCTAAACCCTAAAAGACAAGGGTTTTCCCCAAAAGAATTTAAATGATTTTCCTTTTAAAAATTGGCATCCAAGCCCTTTAAGCACCCAGTCCTTAAAAGTTGCGGGATTTGGGCC
This sequence comes from Phyllomedusa bahiana, assembly GCA_025379985.1. Classification (NCBI taxonomy): domain Eukaryota; kingdom Metazoa; phylum Chordata; class Amphibia; order Anura; family Hylidae; genus Phyllomedusa; species Phyllomedusa bahiana. The sequence continues at coordinate 85,328 of JAODAL010006393.1, read as the reverse complement.
CCTTTTAGGGAAAATCAGACTTGTTTTTTTTTTTTAAATTTAAAAAACCCAAAAGATGCTAAACCCGGGAAATTAAAACCAAAAAAAAAAATCCGCTGACTTTTGAACTTTTGGGACGGTGCAGATATTTTTTTCCTCCCAGCGAGTTTTTTGATTTTCACTCGGGCCATCGGGGTTTCCCGGCCCCGCCGCAGCGGGCATTTTTAAAACAGGGGATTTTTACTTCACAGCCCTTTTTCCCCAATGCAGCTCTGCAAGCCCCAGAGAGGGGGGGAAAACTTTCCGCCCCCGGGCCCCGTTAAAACCCTTAAATTTGCCGGGGCCCTATCCCCCAGATAAAAAAAAAGGCCCTTTCCCTGCCCTGTCGGGTATCGGGACTGGGTCCCCCAAACAGGGGCCCGGGGAAACAGCTCCCACAGACCCCTTGGGGCCCCTAGGGTAGCCCCAAGGGCTGTCTGTGTAAAAAGCAGCGTTTCAGGGCACACTTTTGGGGCAAACCCCTAAATTGTAAAACCGGAAAACATTTTTATAATGTTTTTAAAATTTTATAAAATATCCCAAAATACTTTATTAATTTGTTTTAAAAAAAAAGGGAAAAACAGTTTTTCCCTTCATGGGATTTAAAAAAAGTAAAAAAAAAAAAAGTTTTAGAAAAAAATAAAAAAAAAATAAAAAAATTTTAAAATAAATATTTTTAAAAAAAAATATTGTGTTTTAAATTACACACCTACACTTTATTATGTTTCCAACAAACCGAAAAAAACCTGTAGAATTTTTTTAAACAAGTTATTAAGTGTGAAAGGGTGAATGGTTTTAAAAAAAATTTTGAAATTTAATTTATAAGTAAATTTGAATTTATTCCCCCAAAAAAGCAAAATCTTACCCCCGAATTTTAAGGCCCCTCACACTTTTTCCCTGTTTAAAAAAAATAAAAGTTATGACTGTTGAACGAAAGGAGGAAAAAATTTAAAAAAAATGGGGGTGATTATTAACAAATTTTAACAAGGGTTGGTTTAAAGGGTTTAAAAAATCTGTGCTTTTTGGTACCAACTCAAAAAAACCTTGTACTGATTCCCTGAAACATTTTTCTACGGGGGTTTCAGAGCAATTTTTATCCTCCCTGAAAAAAAACCACCTTAAATTAAAAAAATACAATTGACATAAAGGGGGGTTTATACTTGGTCTGTACACATGGCCGTAACAAAAAGAAAAGGGGGCCCCACTCGAAAACAAAAAACTTTGAAAGTTTTTTGTGGGGAACAAGAAATTTGGGTAGCTTTTTACTCCCCAGCATTTTCTATGTGGGTTCAGGGCAGTTTTTTTGTACCTTTAAATTATTTTTTCCCTAACCCAGTTATATTTTTTTGTCTTTTAAGGTTTTGGGTTGCCCATTTAATTTTGTTAGGGGCAAAATGATTTCCCTATTTTAACCCCCTTTTCCGGGAAACGTTTTAAGTAGTCCCCCTCCAAGGGAAAAAATTTGGTCCAGAACTTTCAAACTGTCTCTGCAGGCCCAGTTAAAAAAAATGGGGGGGTTTTCCAAAACCGCTTCAAACGCAAAATTTAAGGCACCCTGACCAAAACCCTTTTCCGGGCTAAGGCGCAAATTTAAAGTTTGTCCCGGGCAAAATTTTGTTCTGTTTTCCCTTTTCTTATTTATTGGGATAAATTGTCCCACATTTTCTATGGTCGTATCTCAATTTTTTTTTATTTTCTTTATAAATTGAATTTTTGGGGTTGTTTTTGAAATGCATTTTAATTTACTTTTTATTGAGTGTGTGGTATATGTTTACTCTGTTTCTTTTTGGGGGATATTTTCCCCTTGTTTTTAGTGCCTTAAAGAAAAACAAAAGCCCCACTTTTTTTTTTGGGTGTTTTTTTTATTTTGGTTTTCTTTATGTGTATATTTGCAAAAAAATTCTTTTTTCCCCCTTGATTATATTTTTTTTGGGTAGTGTTGGGTTTTGTTTGGGTGTTTACATGTTGTTTAACACCATTTTTTTGTATGATTATTAGTCACGTTTTTTGATTGTCTGTTGAAAAAAAAAGGCCCTTATAGCAAAAACCCGGGAAGGGAAAATTGGTAGGTGAAATTTAGGAAATTTCCCTTCATTGGGGAAAGGGGAAGGGAGGAAGTAGGAGTGATTTTTTTGGCGCCTTTTTTTTGTAAAACGTTAAATTAGAACGCTTTTACATATGTTTCGGGGCATGCACACCCCCAGTTTTTTGAAAGGTTTATTTTTTTTTAAAATAAGGCCCCCATTATGCACTCATTTTTTTGCCCCTTAAAACTGGTGCGGAAGCGCCTCTCTTCTGACATGTCACCCTTTGTTTTTTAATAACCGTTGTTCCATATGCCCTACTAGTGAGACAACATCTTCAACTGTCGGGTTTTAAAAAATGCCCAAAATTTTCCCTTCATCCACATAAAGGTTGCCTTTTAAAAGTGGTTTATGCCACCATATCTGAGAACAGGTCATTTAAAAAAGGAGAGGACCCTTGGGGCTCTATTATAAAAGGGTTGTTTTTATGGATTTGAAGCAAGATTTCTGAGAAAAAAGCAAGAATAAATCGTAAGAAAAGGGAGTGAAAGCCGGTTTTAGGTTTTTCCCCCCAATTTTAAAAGTGTTTGGGACAGTTTCCCTTTTTTTTACCACATATTTGAAAACGGGGGAAAGAAAATAAATTTTAAAATTTTTGTAGTTGGGCAGGGGTAAGAAAAAATTCCCTTTTCTCTGTTAAAGGGAAAAGTCCTGCCGGGATTTTCTCTTGCTTTTTTTTCAAAATCCTGCTAAAAAAAATTCATTTTCTTTTCCTCTAAAAAAACCCTTTATTTTCCCCAGAGCTCGTTTCTTTCCTTTCTTATAAAACCCCTATGTATCACGTTTAGAGATGGGCGAATTTCCCCCAAAAAATTCGATTTATGTCACTTCCCCGATTTTTTCCGAAAAATTTGTTTCGGTCCGAATTAATTGGGGCCCAAAAAATCCGTTTAAAAAACCCAGCTTTTTCCGGATTGCCCCAGAACCCTACAGGGTGTTTGTTAGAACGTTGTGCCATGCTTAAATATTCCCAAGGGGGTTTGGGTTTGGGTTTAATAAAAAGGGTTGTTTTAGTTTTAAATGGGCAGAATGACGCTGCCCCCTTCTTAGAATCGTTCATTTAAAAATTTCCCCTGGGCACTTAAAAGGGGAAAAAAATCCCCCCAAAAAAACTCAAGCGGGAATGAAACCCTTGATAAAGTAAATGCAAGCAAAAGGGGGAAAAAACCCAAGCTGAGAGCTAAGGGGGGAAAACTTAGTGACGAGTGTGGGGGTTTGATGGCCAAAAGCGCAGGGAGGTCAGGGCAGGGGCACAAGGGAATTCTGGGGGGGCCCAAAAAACCAGGGGCCCGGGCCCCACAGAGTGGCAAAATAAACACAGTGTGGAGGGGTAAAAAAACGACAACCCCACCCGCAGCATGGGGTCAGGCAGTGACAAAAGGGACATTCTGGAGGTTGCAAAACTTTTAATTTGGCCACAGAGGGGCACAATGACACAAGTGTGGGGTTTTTGGCAGCAGCAGCATGGGGTTCGGGGAAGGGGCCCAAAATGACATTTTGGAGGGGGCAAAACAGTAGTGGGCCACGGAATGGCACTTTGACCCCAGTGTGGACGTCAAACACCCAGCAGCATGAGGCAAGGCAGTGGCACAATGACCCCAGTTTTGGAGGGCCAGGGCGCAGCCACAGCAGCAGAAAGGGGTCAGCCCGTGGCACAATGACACAGTGTAGGGGCACGGCAGCACCCACACCCAAACCCATTGAGGTCAAAACCAGTGGCACAATGACTTTCTGGGGTGGAAAAAACGAAATTTGGCCCCACAGATTGGCACAATGACAAAAGTGGGAGGTTACGGCACCCACCCCCGGGGCATGAGGTAAGGCAGTGGACAAGGGAAAAATTCGGGGAGGGGAAAACAGAAAGTGGGCCCAGAGTGGCACAATGACCCCTTTTTGGGGAAAAGGTAAAGACGCAGCAGCAGAAGGGGGTAGACAGTGGCACAATGCCCATTCTGGAGGTGGCAAAAAAAGGAGTGGCCACAGAGTGGCACAAGGGACAGGGGTTTTGAAGTGACGGGGCAGGACCCAAAGCATGGGTCAAAAGTGGCAAAAGGGACACAGTGTTAAAGGAAACCCGGGTAGCAGCAAAAAACCTTGCAGCAGCAGCTTGAGGTCGTGAGGGGCAAAAATGAAAAAGTGTGGATGTCACGGACCAGCTCAGCAGCAGCAGCATGAGGTCATAGAGTCCCCAAAATTTGACGGGTTTTGTTGAGGTGGGGGGCCCAAAAACCAGTCCGGGTTTAAAGATGGTGGTAGGCAGATGGAAAAAATTTGTCACCCAGGTGTGGCATAAGGAGGGTTTGGCGGCATCAGAATAGGGGCTGAGGCGGTTTTGTTTAAAACCCGGGACTGATCCCCAAGGCTTTGGGTGTGGGGAAAAATTGGCCGACCCCACGCCTGATTAACCCTTAAACAAAGGTAAAGTCGTTTTTTCCAAAAAATTCCGGTGGAAAAAAGCGGGTACTCCTTGGGGTAACGAGGGCCCCCCACCGCCCCTGAACCCCGCTTGTTTCCACACTATGGGGGGGCAGGACAGCTTCTCCACTGAAAACTCGGCAATTTGGGGCCCACACAATCCGGGTTTGGTGCCCAGTAGTCCAGAGGATCTTCTAACTGGGGGGGGGCAGAGTGTTTTGTCAATTGGAGGCCCCCAAACCTTTTTGTTAAAGGGACTTGTTTCCAGGTCCTCCCCGGGGGTTTTGCGGGGGCGATCCTCCTAAATGGGCGGGTAAAGGAAGTGTTTATCAGTGACTCCAGACTTTAGGTTGCTGCTGATGGATTTGGTTATGCTCCAAACCCCCCCCCTTCCCCAGCCAGCCGCGGCGTGGGTTCGTGAGCGCTGAGGCCCCCCCTGGTCAGCCCGTTGAGGAGGGACAAATGCCGCCCCTTGGGCAGGGCCCAACTGCCCTTAGGAGGTTTTCCCTATAGTTTTTGATTTTTGTCCCCCCTCTCAATACCGGGGGAAAAAGGCTCCCTTTTTGGCCCCCCGGGTAGCGAGGGCCCAAATTTAGGGGGGGAGAGAAAGAAGTCCTCCTCTCCCGGAGGGCGGATTTATTCGGCTGCCCAAAAAAGCCAGGAAAAATCAGATGCTGGGGGCCCATCTGCACAAGTGACCCCAAAAAGGGGTTTCCCTGCCCCCCCATCTAACTGTAAAATGCAGGGTTTTCCCTTTGCGGGTTTTCTGCCTCGTTTTACTATTCCTCCCATTTTCCCTTTTTCCCTTCCCAGCTGCCTTTTTTCCCCCTTTTCCCCCCCTTTCCTTTCCCCCAACCTGGGGGTAAAAAAATCATCTTTTCCCCAAAAACAATGTTTTTGCTCCAATGTCCCTCCCCCCTTTTTCCTTTTTTTTTTCCTCCTCCCCAATTTCAGCCCCAAAGGGGAAATTTCATTGGCCACGAGATGTGGGCGCCACTTTCCCCAAGCCCCCTGCCCAGACAGTTTTTTCAGCATCTGTTACGGGGACATTAAAGGGCAAGGGAAGACCTTATTCATCCCTTTTAGTTGGGGGACTGAAAAAAAACGTGGCCTCCTCGTTTGGTAAACAAGGGCCCAGGTGTCAGGGAATGAAGCTGCCACTGGCGACATAAAGTTACACAGGGGAGTACTCCTGTCCCCCGGGTCATCAAAAAATCTTTAAAATGGCCTTTCCCCTGTTCTTTCCGTGGCCCCAACATGTGCGGGCGGGAATTCCAATGGATGGAAAAATGCATTTCATAGTTTTGTTGGGGGAGGCCCGGTTCTGCCGCTGAAATTTTGAGGGGGGTTTTCCTGGCTTTGTAAGAAGGGTTTAAAGTTCATCCCACAGTTTTCCGGGCCTTTTTCAAAAAATTTTTGAGATCTGAAAAAAAACCCCTTCGGGAAAACCTTTTCAAACCATATTGAACCTTTGCGCCATCCCAGGGCGCATGGAAACCATCCCCCCTCGGTGTCACCCGGGGGGTTAAAATTTTTCCTTTCCCATTGTCCGTCCCCTTGGGTTCGTTTTTTTGCAGTTGGCGCGGAAAAAGGGCCAAACACATGTTTTCTTGCTGCATGCCGGGGAAAGCAGTTCCCCCCCTGTGTGCTTCGTTCGCCGAGGCAAGCCTGGTGAAAAACCTGCGTGCCCAACCGCGGGCCCCTACACATGGGGGTATGATGGGAGAAGTACTTTTTGGAGGCTGAGATGGGGGTTTATGGGGTGGAGGGGGTTTGGAGGCGGCCCTTTTGGCGCGGGGAGCCTCGTTTGACAACATGGGGGAAAGGAAAAGGGGGTTTTCCCCGGGCCCCCAATTTGGGTTGGTGTGCCGGGGGCAGGAAGCACATTCCCCCAAAGGTGGGCCAAAAAAGGACATGTACGGGCCCGTGCCCGTAGTTACAGCTCCAGAAATCCGCGCTCCCGGTGAAACCTTGGAACAAACCGATAAGCTAAAGGGATGGCCCCACTTTTGTTCAAACTTTATTTATGAAGTTTTGGTTACTCCCCTTTTTGAAAAAAAATTTAAACGGCTTGAACTCTCCACCCTCGGCTGGGCCCACAAGTTTTTAGTTCCCCCTATGGTGCGGGAGTCCCCCAAATTTTGGGAAAGGGGGGGGACTGCAGTCCCAAAACCCAATTTGGAAAAAGGAGCCCCGTGGGCTGCTGCCCCCTTGGGGATGGTTGGATGCAAAAACTGTTGTCTTTTTGCAATCGCCCCTGAAGAAAACTAGGCGCCATGAGTAGCGAGGAGAAGGAGAATCGGGCCCGGGAGATGATGTCACCGGAAACAACTCCCTTTCCCTGCAGAGGTGGTGGAGCCTTTGACTGGTTTTGCTTTTGCTTTGGTGCCCCCTGCCCCCCCCGTTTGTGCTGCCCCCCGGCAGGAAGGGAAACCAAAACTCTGGCCACGTTTCCCCCGGGCCCAAGGGAAAATGGGGTTGGGGCCCCCCCTGCATGTGTTGACGCAGGGCCCCGTTTGGGGCCAATTTTTTGCTTTTGGCCACCCCCTTCCCCACTTTCTCCCCACAGAATTTCCAAATATACCCATTTGGGGTTACAGTTTTTGACCCAAAGAACTGCCCCAAGGGCGAGTAGTGATTTTCCCGCCAACGCTACGCACTGAGTAAATACACCAGCCTCTCGCAAAAGCCCCTGTGCCCCCAAACTTTTTGGACCTAAAAAGCGGTTTTTCTTCCCTTTTGGCTGTTTGGGGCCCCTGCCCTGCATTTGCTGCTATCTGTGACTCAGGGCCCACAAACCCAAATTTGCGGCTCCCCCGTTTCCCCTGGCGCAGCTGACCCCCTTTCCCCTGACATGATAACCCTTTTTGTTTTCCCCGGTTTCCCAAAAGTGTGGTCGGTTTCCCTTCATCATCTATTTGTTTAAATCGGTCACTGCTGTACCCCCATCCCCGGGTCTTGGTATGCAGAGGCTGACCCCTCACACCATGACCTCCCTTTGCCATTTTTCCCACATCTATATTTTTTGCCCCCCCTCCCTTGCAAGAAGCGGGGGATATTGGCCCCATTTTTCATTTGCCCAAGTAGTGCTGCTGCCCTCCTCAAAAATTGTTCACCCTCGCTATATAGTGGCGTGAGCCCGCCCACTTTAGTAGATCCCCGGGCTGGGGGGAAATCGGAGGGGACAGAGGGGGTTTGAGGACAGGTGAGGGCTGCTCCCGGGGCCTTTGCCAAACTTAGGGTTGTGTCTGCTTCCCCACCGATTTTTTGGCTGGGGTTTTTTTTAGATGCCCATTTGGGGGGAAAGTGGTGCCCTAGTAAACCCAAATCAAAAAACCCCTTTGGGGTTTGTTGAAAAACCGCAGGCCGCTAGTGATAGCGGCGTTGTGGCCTCCCCAAAAATGGAAAACCCCCTGTGCGACGCCCCCATTGTTTGTGTTTCGCACCGGGGCCCTGATCCGGGAAATGTTTGTCCCACGGGCCACCCCGCGGGAGACCCTCCCAAACCTCTCTGTCTGCATAGGGTTTGTTTTTAAAATGAACAGATTTCTTTTTGTTGAAGTTTAATTAAAATATGAAAAATACACCCCCTGTTTTTGACCCCCAAAATAAACCCCAGTAACAAGCTTGGGTAACCCTTGGATTTTAAAATTTGCGCCCAAAAATGGGCAGGAAAAATTGATTTGAAAGGTGCCTTTAAAAACTTGTGTATTTTTACTGAATGAAAAGCCAAATGGGCCCTTAAACTACCTTCGGATTGAATTATGCTCCCAGAATTTCTTCTGTGGCGGTGAAAAAAAATTTTTCTTTTACGGAGTACAACCCCAGAAAAATCTTAAGTTAAAACCTTTGGGAATGTTTTTTGGGGGGCCCGCCAAAAAAAAAAAAAATTTTTGAAAAAAGAAAAAAAAAAAAACCAGTTTTGGGTAGCGTTTTACAATGGCGTTTTTTTTACGAAAACCAACGAGAAAAAATTGAAATTTAAACCCCTTTTGTTTTTTGATTTTTGGCAAACGGGAAAAAAATTCCCCTTTTTTGGGTGAAAAAAGGGACGGTTCTTTTGAGGCCCCAAAAAAAGCAGCCCAAAACAACCCCTTAATTAACCCCTGCAGGAAAAATTGCGCAAAAGGGAATTTGACCCAAAAAAAAAATACTAGTTTTGTAGCGTGTTACAATGGATGTTTTTTTAAACGTTTAAAACCAAAGAAAAAAAATTTGAAAAAACCTTCGTTGTAAAATTATGCTCCCAAGGAAAAAAGGTCTTTTTTGGCGGTGAAAAAGAGGGTTTCTTTTGGGGCCCCACAGCAGCTAACAACCCCTTAATTAACCCCTGGATAAAAAATTCACAAAAAAATTTGAGCACCCCAAAAATGAAAGTGGAAATTTGTAATGTAAAACGCGTTTTTTAAAATGATAAACTGGAAACGGGTTTTAGATCCCCTTTGGGAAATTTTTCCCAATGTGTAAGGGGAATGATTACCCTTTAAAAATGTATAGAAAAGTTTCCCAGTGGAGGGCCACACGGGAACTTCAGATCCAATCCCCAAAAAAATAAAGAAATAGAACTTTAAAGAGAAGCAGTTTAAATTAAAACAAGCTGGGGAACCCCCCAAAAAAAATCGCTGTAAAAATATGATTTTCTTAAAGTAAAAAATTTAAAAAGCACCCGCGGCGGGACCTTCCCTACTCATTTACAGTGAGAGGAGGTGAGCCCCCCTGCGTCGCCCCCAAAGACTTTATATAGTGCGGTGACGTCACGGGAAAAACCCCCGCCGGCTCCCTGATGGGCAAAAATTCCTGCCCCTTTTTTATGCAGGCTATGCCCCTTCTTCCCCCCAGAGTTTTTTTGCCCCATGTAACGCCTTTGTGCTCGCAGCCTTTTTATCAATAAAAAAGCCATTTCGTTAAAACCGAAGTACCCAAACTTGGGCCCTTGTTCAAAACCGAAGTTTTCCTGAAAATTCTTAAGAATTACTTGTTAAAATTTGATTCCCCCCATCTCTAATCCAGAGTCAGCTTTTCCCCTTATCATATAGCACTTTTATATCACAGAGCTCGTTCTTTCTCTATCATATAACCTTATATATTAAAGGCTCAATTTTTCCCCCTTATTTTAAAAACCTATTTTTAAAAGAGTCAGCTTCTCTTCCCTCTATCTATCCTTTATACACGTGCTAGCTTCTCTTTTTTTTTCTTTATAATTTATATTAAAGAGCTCGTTTCTTTCCTCTATCATATAACTTGTTTTTTCACGTCCCCTCAGCTTCTTACTTTATCTTATAACCTTATATATTAAAGAGTCACTTCCTCCCTCTATCTATCCTTATATATCCCAAAGAGCTCATTTTTTCCCCTCTATCATATAACCCTATATATCACGGGGTGCTTCTCTTCCTATCATATAACCCTTATTAAATATGTGTTTGTGAGTCCTTTTACCTAGATGTCTCAAAGAAAAAAAAGGAAAGAAAAGGGGAAGACAAAACGGGCGCTAATGTGTGTGAAGATGTACGTAATTTTAAAATTTTTTGTTAGAAATGTTTACCTGTGCAAGTTGTACCTCAGCAAGTTGTGGATCCTCACAGAGACATTCTTTTCCCGCACAAAAGGAAAAAAAGTTATATAGAACTAGAAAAATAGTCATGAATACTGTATTTAGGGTTTCCCCTTTAGCACTTGGGTTTCAAAATTTGGCCCAAAAAAAGCTTAAAAGGAATTTTGATCCTATTGGTAAAATTTATTATCTCAGAAGTTTAAAAAAAATTTTTTAAAAAAGGCCTCTAGGTTTTCCCATATCGCTGCGTGCTTCATCCCCCTGATGAGCGAAAAAAGCAGATGTGCGATGGTAGAGGCGATTTTTTTAATTTTGCATTAAATTTTATTTGTGTTGATTTAGTTTTGGGGTAGTTTTTTTTTGTTTTGGGTGTTTCATGTTGTATTATACCCTTTTTTTTTTACCCAGGTGATGAAGCACACGAGCGACGTGCAAAAACGCGAGAGGCATTTTTAGAATTTTTAAATTCTTGTGTATTTTTTTTTTGAAATAAATGTTTCCGATTGGATCAAAATTTCCTTTGAAACTTTTTTGGGGCCAAGTTTTGAACCCAAGCGTAAAGAAACCCCCTAAAACAGCAGTTTTCTCTGACTGCGTTTGTTTGTTTATATAACCCTAGATATAAAAGGCTCACTTCTCTTTCTTATATAACCCTATATATAACAGAGCTCACTTCTCTCCTCTATCATAAACCCTTTTTAAAATACGAGCTCAGCTTCTTGTTTTCTATAACCCCTTTTTATCACGAGCTAGTTTTCTCCCCCTACATATAAAACCCATGTATCAAGACTAGCTTCTCTCTCTTCATAAACCCTAATATCAAAGATCGCTTCTTCTTCTATCTTACCCCCTTTTATCACAGAGTCAGCTTCCTCTTCCCTTTTATTTATCCCTTATTACAGAGCTCAGCTTTCTCCCCCCTATCATATACTCACAAATTTTAAAATTCAGCTTTTTCCTCTTATTCCCATATATCACAAAGCTCAGTTTTCTCCTCTATCAATATCCTTTATACAGAGTTTAGCTTTTCTTATTCATAATACTCCCTTTTTTACAGAGTTTAGCTTCTCTCCTTATCAATATCCTATATATCCAGGCTAGTTTCTCCCTCTATATAACTCCTTATATCACAGAGTGGGTTCTTCCTTAATATAAACCCTTATATTTACAGATTTAGCTTTCTCCCTTATCATTAAACCCCTTTTTTCACGGTTTATTTTTTATCCCCCTTCTTCCCGCTTTAGATGGGTAGTACAAAAAATCGCGGTTTTCTTTAACCTGTTACACTATTTGCAAGGAAAGAAAATGTATTTTTTTTGGCGAAAATTATTTGATGAAAAAACCCCTGTAAACGTTATGAGAAATTAAAAAGTAATATTTTGTTATTAATACTAATAATGACTAAATGTAAGGAGGAAGTACAGAAAAGCCAGTGGTGACTAAAGGGCAAACAGAGAATCTTGCTACATTTTAATCTATTTATCTCTCTGAATAAAGAAATAAATATTACAACATACTCTATGCTGTTACCTATTGTTCTTTTCCTTGAAATGTTCGTTGAATAAATTTTTCCCGTCAGTTTCGAGTTGAATAGCTGAACCCCCGGGGCAAAGTTTTTTTTATTTTTAAAGGTTTAATGGGCACCAAGCGGAAAACTGTAACTGCATAACATGAAGGAACCTACTGTAGAAGCTGAAAGTATTTCAATCTCATTTGATTGCTGATCAACCCTCTCTTAATAGACAAAAGTCGTCTGCACTTTGTTTGACCCTCTTGAACTATGAAACATGACTTCTCAACACCCTTCTGACGAATGCTCTTAAATCTTACTAGCTATCTCTTTGTTTCTTAGTATGTCCTTAGCCCCTCCTGCATCATCTGGGCTGCACTTTTCACCTTCGGTGTCCATTATATTTGATAAAAATCCCTTTTGTTTGGAAATTGAAAGATATTAGGTTATTTTTGGATCTTTAAACTTAATCAAGAAAATGTAATACTGTATTCAAAAACAATACATTTATACAAATGAAACACATACAGAAGATGGTGTTTATAAAGCAGAATATGGTAATACAATTTACAGAATCTGTCTGTGACTACAACACTATGTAAATCATGTATTTCTATCTATTATCTATATACCTTGGATATCAGTGTAATTATTATGAGTTATATTTTTTGTTTTGAACAAAAAGGATTTACAGATACATCTACCGTTGTTTGTTTTTGGGGGGGAAGGTTTGTTCCAGTTTCTTTCTCAAGAAGAAAAGAAATTCAAGACAAGCGGACATCAGTCCACTAGCCCATCAGCTGTGAAGAATGATAGTATAGATTAGAAGTTGTCTCTGTCTTCAGTGGTTGCATTCATCAATCACACATCTTCTATCAAGTTCAAGTTGTTTCTGACATTCTGAACCAACAGAACAAAAGAAGTTCTGAATTAAAGGTCTCAGTTTGCTGAACTCTGAATTTAACGTAACCATGACAGGCCATTTTAAGACACAGCAATGGAATATCCCCATCTCCATTATTTAAGATAAAAGTCACAACAGTATTTGGTGTTGTAGACCAGCTGGTATGTTTTGTTGGAGAGAGAATATCATGTTAATAAGATAAAAATAAAATATATCATTGTTGTACAATGCAAAACATATCATGCTGGCATCAAGACTAGAAAATATTTACTCCTCTTTACATCTCTGTCTATGATTGATGATACATAACCAATATATGTAAAGAAAAAAAAAAGCTGTCTATAGACCAAGTTCAGCCATTCCTCAGCATTTTTCTATATTTATGTACACTCATCTCAGCCTAGCATGCATGTGTTTTAAGTAAAGGGAAAAGAGAAAGCTGCTACAAGACATGTGTGGTGGTGGCTTATCTATTAGGAAAAGAAAGGGACTGGGTGTTTTAAATCAACATGCCTGATTCTTTTTAGAAATCAGGTGGCCATATATATTTGACAGTTGGTCAGACCATTTGTTTTGTTCCTAATGTATATGGGGGCCTTAAAGGGGTTGTCTCACTACAAGGATTGCTTTTTATGTTAAAGATCTTGTGAAAACAAGTCACTTTGCAATATGTGTCTATTAACAGTGTCCTACCTATTCTGAGATATCCCCTCTTGTATGTGCTGCATCAACTCCTGAGGTCGCTATAGCTACAGACCTGTTTAATCTATCCTGATAGTCAGCCAACCGTTGTTCTTATAGCTACAGACCTGGCTTCTACTGCAGCCTAGTAGAAGCCAGTAAACACGCCCCTGAATTCAAAGTGAAACCAAGAAAACAGGACCAAGGTAAGATGAATCAATGCAGTGAGACAACCCCTTTAAGTAGAACCTGTCTGCTCTTGTGTCTTTTGGTAAATAATTGTACATAAAATCACAATGCTAGAGCAATTTTTTTTTAAAAACTGTGTGTTGCATTATTTTTCCTGGAAATGTCTTAATACATTAACAAATGGGTGTTACCATTCCTCTAGAAATTGGGGTGGATCCCTTAACAGTCTCCCAAGCTCATCAAGCAACCAGCTCACATGGTGTCTTCAGTCCTCTCTGCCTTTAGGCTGCTGCTTAATAAAAATTCAAAAAGGCTTTAAAAAAAGTTTAAAAATTGCTGTAGCGGTGTAAAGAAAAATATCTAAAAATTTAAGCCAGAACTCCTTTTTTCTGGTCAACTTAACTCCCAAAAGGTAGAAGAAAAAGTGACAAAAAATTTGTATGTAAATGAGGTGGTCGGTAATCAAGCAATCTATTGACACATTTCTGGATCTTTAAAATAAAAGGGAATGTGTCATAAAAAAAAATCCTTATTGTTTTACTCTAGTTTTTATGGGAAACACATTTGTTAAGAATTTTTGGTTATTTTTTTTTATTTTTCCTATCGTTTTCAATATTGTTCATTGATTCTTCAGTCCTGCAGTTTTCACTTTAGCCACTAGGCCTAATAATAGTCTAACACTTCCTGTTCTGTAGAGAAAGATTTTCAGTGTCTCCTCATTATCAGCACAAAGAGGGTCAAACTGAAAGGGATGAACAATAATTATCATCAAGGCGTGCAGGATATTTCCATAAGCAAACTTTACTTTATATAAATCAGGGAAAAACACAAGACAACAAGAAATTTTTAAAACCTGGTGCCGTATCAGTTGCACAATGGCATACGTCCAATATTTCTTTTCTTGAAGTCCTCAATCATTCTGTGTGGACTTCTGACAGAGCGGATAGTCGCTGTAGTACGTGCTGCACGTACTACAGCGACTATCCGCTCTGTCAGAAGTCCACACAGAATGATTGGGGACTTCAAGAAAAGAAATATTGGACGTATGTCATTGTGCAACTGATACGGCACCAGGTTTTAAAAATTTCTTGTTGTCTTGTGTTTTTCCCTGATTTATATAAAGTAAAGTTTGCTTATGAAAATATCCTGCATGCCTTGATGATAATTATTGTTCATGAACTGATATAAGGGTTGCTGGAAAGACTCCCTGAACCGAGGCGATCCTGGTCGACCGTTATAATAAGAATTAAGCAGCGCTTGGTATTCATAAATCAAACTCAAAGGGGACACCAATGTGTATATATAACACAGGATCCACCAGTCACAATAGGAGAGGTCACAGTTCACCCTCCCTGCACACTGACTTATTCCCAGGTCACAGAGCATGCCTAGAAAACGCTTCTATAGAAGTCAATGGGACTGAGTAATTCTTAAGGCTACTATGTGCATGAAGCTGCTGTAAAGTATCTCTCTGACTGCCTTTAAAACTGTGCAGGCAAGAATGCTGTCCCCACAATCATATATAGATGACTGAATTGAGAAATCTACAATCAGAAAATAAAAAAGGTTAAGAAGAAAAAAATATGAATCAGGGTCTTGTTTTAATTAGTAAAAAAAAAAAAAGAATTGGCGACAGATTCCCTTTAAACAAAATCAGAACAGAAGCAGGTAGTTTTTTGCCTCTGACTTGGATGTGGTTTAGCACCATTTTAATGGGATTAACCTGTGCCCAATGTAGAAATTCGAGTTGAATTCATATCAAAGAATGGACATGACAATTATTTTTTCCATCATGGATTTTAAATTGGCGGTGGAAAAAATTTGCTCTGTACTTCACTGTGAAGTACAGCAGAGATTGCCCATTCAAATGAATGGGAACTTGTTTTTCAAAGGGATTTTGACATCCAAAATATGCATAAAATTCCATGTTAAAATCCATTGTGCAAAGATATCAAACAGGGACACAAAAGGCTGTTAGCTACCCTTCCACACAACTCATTTCGAAATCATAATATTAAAAAATAAAAACACCAAATACACCACCAAGTGCAGGGGTTGGGCAGCATCTCCCCCACTCTGTGAATTTAGGTGGTTTATTTCAATAAGTGCTACAACCAATGGCCACAGTTTTTGAAACAGAACAATCACCTAAATATACACTCCCCGGCCACTTTATTAGGTACACCATGCTAGTAACGGGTTGGACCCCCTTTTGCCTTCAGAACTGCCTCAATTCTTCGTGGCATAGATTCCACAAGGTGTTGCAACGATGCTCAATTGGTACCAAGGGGCCCAAAGAGTGCCAAGAAAATATTCCCCACACCATGACACCACCACCACCAGCCTGAACCGTTGATACAAGGCAGGATGGATCCATGCTTTCATGTTGTTGACGCCAAATTCTGACCCTACCATCCGAATGTCGCAGCAGATATCGAGACTCATCAGACCAGGCAACGTTTTTCCAATCTTCTACTGTCCAATTTCGATGAGCTTGGGCAAATTGGAGCCTCAGTTTCCTGTTCTTAGCTGAAAGGAGTGGCACCCGGTGTGGTCTTCTGCTGCTGTAGCCCATCTGCCTCAAAGTTCGCCGTACTGTGCGTTCAGAGATGCTCTTCTGCCTACCTTGGTTGTAACGGGTGGCTATTTGAGTCACTGTTGCCTTTCTATCAGCTCGAACCAGTCTGCCCATTCTCCTTTGACCTCTGGCATCAACAAGGCATTTCCGCCCACAGGACTGCCGCTCACTGGATGTTTTTTCTTTTTTCGACCATTCTCTGTAAACCCTAGAGATGGTTTGTGCGTGAAAATCCCAGGAGATCAGCAGTTTCTGAAATACTCAGACCAGCCCTTCTGGCACCAACAACCATGCCACGTTCAAAGGCACTCAAATCACCTTTCTTCCCCATACTGATGCTCGGTTTGAACTGCAGGAATTGTCTTGACCATGTCTACATGCCTAAATGCACTGAGTTGCCGCCATGTGATTGGCTGATTAGAAATTAAGTGTTAACGAGCAGTTGGACAGGTGTACCTAATAAAGTGGCCGGTGAGTGTATGTGGGTTGCTGTTGCAGCTTTAGGCTTTAGAAGGCTGGAATGATCCATTAGGAAGTCTAAAGTGCTCTAAAATATGTAGGTAGATTGAGAAACTCTCTTTTTTTTATTAACAGTGCATCCACTGACACAATTGGTCAGTCAGCCAATGATGGACCATTCCTGGTAAATATAATGGTTTCCCCTTTTTACCCCATAAACTTTATAAACATAACACATTGGTCTCTTAGCAATATTGATTGTTTCCTGGACAATCATTGTACGTTGAAACAATTCTATGGAAAACTGGTAATTGGTTTCTAGGCCATGAAATGTCACCCAATATAATGTAAAATGAAAATAAAAGAAAATGATTAACACAACTAATATGGGTAAAGCAAGGCCTTACAGATAACAATCAGAATGAGCTGCTGGAAGCTGGAAATCACTTTCTATTCTGAGGACAGGAGCTTCTTATTTTACTTAACCCCATAAGAAAAAAAAAATGACCAGAACATTTTATTCGTTTATGCCTCCTTGCATTTCAAAGGTTGTAACTTTGACGCAGTTGTATGAGGCCTCGGGGAATAGCTTAAGTTCACAATAATTGCACACAGACAGCCCTGGGGCTGCTCTAGGTCCCCAGGGCTGACTGTGTAGCAGCTTCCTGGGCTCTGTCGGGTCACCGGGTGTTCCGATCACCCGACAGAGCAGGGAAACCCTTTGATTACGCTGCGGTGACGATCCGCTGCAATCAAAGGGTTAAAGCACCGGGGAAGTTCCCCCGCTCACCGATGCTCGCAGGAGTTGCTCTGGGATCAGGGCTGTGTAGTGCAACCCCGATCTCAGTGCAGCTGCGGCGCCCGGAGCCACAAACTCCGATGTCTGCAGCGATGTCAAAAGACGTCACTGCAGACGAACGACCTGCACCAGCCGACGTCTAAAGTCGACGGGCGGTCAATAAGGAGTTAAAGGGGTTGTCTCACTACATTGATTCATTTTACCTCAGTCCTGTTTTCTTGGTTTCATTTTGAATTCAGGGGCGTGTTTACTGACTTTTACTAGGCTGCAGTAGAAACCAGGTCTGTAGCTAAAGCAACCAGTGCTGGCAGCCTATCAGGAGAGAACAGGTCTGTAGATTTAGCAACCTGAGGAGCTGATGCAGCGCATACAAGAGGGGATATCTCAGAATAGGTAGAACACGGTTAATGGACATATATTGCAAAGTGGCTTATTTTTGCAAGATTCTTGACATAAAAAGCAGTTCTGTACTGTAGAAAGGCGCTCCTGCAACAATTAAATTGTTTATGATAATTGGCTAGATCAGTGTCTGCTACATTGTATGTTGAAACCACACTCCACAAACAAAATCCCGGGAGCGACCACCGTATGTTGAAAATATTGTATCCTGAGGCCAATGTAACTTGAGGGACCAATGTACTTGTACCCTATAGAAAATATTTGTTTAGACAATTTGTATAGCAATTATAGGCAGCTAACTAAAGTCAATTACATAATAATGACATAGTTACATAGATATATAACTATAACGCAGGTTGATGCATGTAACTTAAAGAATAAAATGTATCACATTGATATATATGTACATATAATGCACGTTTTGCCAATTAAAGCAGTTTTAGATAGAAAAGTAGACTACATTTCCTATAAAATAGGCCCTGGCAGTTTTAATGACAGCTTCCACCATAAATAAATGTGACATCATAAGAGTCTTATTTGAGGATGGCTGTTACTGATCGATGGCATCACTCTACTAGTGTAAATAGCCTCTAATGTCCTATCTTCAAGCCTCAAATAGGTTTTGATTATTTATGACAGCTGTTAGGTTACAAGCCTGAGCTGTGCCTGTGGATTTATCTCTCTCATCAGATTATTCACTATTTCTTTCCTTTCTTTTAAGAGAATAAATAATGACATTTTCCTTGATATCTATTTCATATTTGCAGAACCACATCACATACACCGGATGATTATATCTAAGTAATTTCAGTACATTATATTTCATTCATCCAAAAAATAGGCCATAAATACTCACAGGGTAGCAAGTAAGACTCTGACAAAATTAAATAATAATTTAAAAAAATGAGGCTTAATCTTTAAATGAGAGTCGCCCTCAATTTCCTGTCCTTTATAAAATACATACATAAAGGAAGTGTATTGTCACATAAACTACTGACCGACAGACTAGAAAAAAAGGATGTACCACTAATAAAAGCAAACAAAAAATGAACAGGCATAAGAGAGTTTATAGATTTTCTACTTACCTCTCATTCCACAGAATATAGAAGTCAATAGAACATAACTAATTCACTCTGTAAACCCCAATGCCATTCCAGTTTTTCTTCCTGATACTGAGCAAGTGTTTTATGTTTATGAGAAGAAAAGCTAGAACAATCAGATTCATCCCCCCCCCCCTTCCCAATCACAGACAAGAATTACCATAACACAATCTAATTTGTTGGACAGAACATTTAATGGCAATAAAAAAATATCTAAATGAAAAGTCTTGTAGCAATGTAAAGCACGTCCTTCCTTGACCTCGAAGCTTTTTAAATCTGAAAACTCATCCTTAACAATCCTTTGTTTTCGATGTGATTCACTAGTTAATAAATAACTTCCACTTGATAGCACATAATCTATAAAGCATCTTTCATGTTATCAATGAAATGCTTTTTCCTGTTACACTGATCTGACACACTATTTGTTCAGCTTAGTTTATAGGCCGTTTTTTCGCATACTTAAACTGAGAAAGACTTCACTGTGTCATTTTCCATGACGCGCTGACAACGCACTGCGGAGGCTGAATTTAATCTAAGAAATCTGCAAAGAATAAACTACATCCATAACTTTGTCAGAAATATATTTACATTTTATGTCTAATATTTCAAAATCAAAACCATTGTATTTGATCATCTACACCACATTTACGACTGCACAATATGATATATACTTTAATATGTCATTTAGTATGGATAGGGAGCAGGTCTTTTAGAAGGTAAAAGATTTATATGCAAATCTTTCTACAAGTCACTGTTGCTTAATCAAAAGCACAGAAATATTGCTCTGAAAAAAGGCAGGAACATTACTTTCCACTTGTCTCAAATCTGTAGTCCAAAATCTTAATTTAGTGAGTCTTATGGGGCAAGGAGCTGGGCTTGGGGGTTCTTTGTAGACTTTTCAGCACATCCATGCCTTGTCCAGTGGGTGTTGTCCAGTCAGATGATGCAAGTAGGAAATGATTTATTGCCTAAAGTCCGAGTGGCAATTGGACACTTTCCCGCTGTCATTCAAAGACAAGTAAATAAAAAAGGCTCCCTTTATCCAAGGGGGAAAACAATGCTTGTCATAAAGTTTCCTTAAGCAGGGGGAAGTGGGTATGAAAATGAGCAAAGAAAAGAGCAGGAGGGAAGATGGATGTTCTGTAACCTTTTCTCAGATAGGAGCTTCTTTGGGTCATGTACTTAATACACAATGTACCAAAAAAAAAAAAAAAATGGAGCCGCCCTAGGTAGTACAGCACTGTACTGTAGAAAGGCGCTCCTGCAGTACAAATCATTGCATGCATATACTAATACAGAGGTTGTACAATTAAATTGTTCATGATAATTGGCTAGATCAGTGTCTGCGACATTGTATGTTGAAACCCCACTCCACAAACAATATCCCAGAAGTGACCATTGTATGTTGAAAATGTTGTATCCTGTGGCTGTTGTAACTTGAGGGACCAATGTACCTGTACCCTATAGAGAATTTTTTTTTAGACAATTTGCATGGCAATTATACTCAGCTAACTAAAGTCAGTTACATAATAATTACATAGTTACATAGATATATAACTATAACGCAAGTTAAGATGCATGTAACATTATATAACTTAAAGAATAATATGTATAACATTGATATTCATGTATATATAATACACATTTTGCGGATTAAAGCAGTTTTCCAGTCCAGGTGTTGTCCAGTCAGATGATGGAAGTAGGAAATGATTTATTGCCTAAAGTCCGAGTGGCAATTGGACACTTTCCCGCTGTCATTCAAAGACAAGTAAATAAAAAAGTCTCCCTTTATCCAAGGGGGAATACAATGCTTGTCATAAAGTTTCTTTAAGCAGGGGGAAGTGGGTATGAAAATGAGCAAAGAAAAGACACAATTAGAGGAGGGGGGAAGATGGATGTTCTGTAACCTTTTCTCAGAGACTTCTGCTTTACTCCCTAGCTTTAACGGGTTTTGTCTCAGAAGATGACAATGCATAATACCCTGGTAAATTGATTTTTTATACATTTTTTTCCTCCTCTCTAAGAGAAGACACTAACTCATTAGGACTTTACAGACCTGTAGAGCCAGGAGACAACAATTAGTTTGTTGGAGATGTCAAAAAGTAGCTTCAAAGTTTGGCCAGGAGAAATCCCTTCTGACAGATTGGTGTTGACAATTTTGGCAGCTGCTGAAACAGAAAAGCTGAAGTCTTGAAAGCAGGAAGCCACTGCAAGCAAAATATCCTAGCAGAGCCAAGATTTCTGTGATGGTGATTTTTCCACAGCAATAGCTTGGTTAAGATCTGGTATGATGGCCTGCACCAGACACAATCAATCATTCTACTAAGCTCAAGCAACTCTTTCAATCATTTCATTTATCTGCATTGCTGACTGTTGATTAGTTTATTACTAATAGTAGTAACAAGTAATATAGCTGTAAAAACATCCAGTGACAGCAGCACTCCAAAAAAATCCAAAAAAGCTAAAAAGGTTTATTCAATAGTCAGCACCTTATTTTGTCTGTCCTGACTATGGAATACACTTTTCTATTTGGAATGCTTCAGTCATTGGATATTTTTTAGTTGATTTCAGCCTTGGAGCCAGGGGCTGTATCCGCTGGCACCCACTCCTTTTTTGTATCATTACCCCTAGAATATTCCTGATTGTACTGTTCTCCTGGTGGATTTGTCTAGTAATATAGCTGTATAACTTTTAAAAAAAAAAGACATTGAGGCCCCATTCACATACCATTTTCGGCCCCCATTTGTGGTATACTTTGGGATAACATACAAGTTTTTCCTCCCAGATACTGCAAAGGGATGCCTAACCTTCTATAGCACAAATGTAGTTCTATTTAGACTATATTTGCCCTGTTAAGCATATGTCTAAGGTTTCTGCACTAGACACAAAAGTCTGGTCTACTATGCTTTGTATCAGATGGAGAAATTGTATTCGATTGCTAAGTAGGGCAAGCACAGTCCAACTAGGACTACATTTACTCCACAGAGTATATTGAGCCATTGCAGCCCCACCAGGATACATTTGTACAGTATCTTGACAAATGCCATGAACAGGGGGCAAAACACTATCTAAATGGGGCGTAAGAGAGAGTTACTAAGGAAAATGCTGCAGTATTTATATAATCTAAAATGGAATTCACATTTTTTTGGCCTGTCAAATTCATTTTCTGTAGTAGAGCTAGTTTTTAATTATTAATATAATATTTACACAAAGGACTCTAGATGTATATTAGTGTGATGGGTCAACAACGAGCCAATATCTAAGTCCAAGTAAAAGAGAAATTAGACAATATTCCTCTCTTTCAGCCAGAAAAGGTCCTAGTCACACTCATTTGCCCTCTTGACCTAAAAGTATCAACGTCTTCATTTTTTGTACACCCCAAAATCACAACAAAATTTTCATAGTAATTAGTGATGAAGGTAAAACAAATTTAAAAAAATATCTTTCAATGATGTATAATATAGCCAATGTGGTAATAAAAATAGGGGTACAATTATAAGATTATAGTTACAAATCCACATCCCATTAACTTTAATAAGAAATTCACTCTATAGTGAACACGTCACTTCTTTGACACAAAATCACATCAGATTCTGCTTTGGGTAGCAGAAACCCAGATAAGCCCATTTGATTGGTGTTAATCTGTGTCAAAAACCTAAGCCAAACTGCCCTTTATGAATTAAAAATCTATGACAGATATCACCGAAAGGTGAGTGAGTAACTTTCTTTTCTTTTAATTCCTCTGGCTATTTACCTACAGGGGTTATAATAAAAAAATTTTGTGAAAGGGGTGCGGGCGGTTACCGAGGGGAAAGGGTTTTTTTTCCCCTAGGGTACGCCCTTTGGGGGTTTTAGGAACCTATGGACCGAAGCGTGTCACCGAGGGGCCCGGGGCTCGGGAAGGAAGGGCCACAGTTTAGGTGCAAACGCTATGTTACTGACACAGTATTAGTATAGGTTTCCCAAAATCCCTTAGTCGGTGGGCTTTCCTGGGGTCAAAGACAGGGTGGGTGGCCACCCCCCAAAAGCCCCAGGTGAGGCTGGCTTTAGCCTTAAGCCGGGCCTTGCGGGCTTGTGTTTGTCTTCCTGTGGCCCCTCTGCTGCTAAGAGGGAAACCTTGAGAAGTCGATGTGCAAGCAGAGGGAACACTCGTTAGGCAAGCTCGCCAAAAGCTTTTTTTTGTGTTTTTGGCCTGAATTTAAGGCTTTGTGTTTTTGTTTTCCCCCTTGAATAAACCCGCAGGCCGGACAAACTTACCCTTGTCACTGTCTCGGTCTGTTGAACCCCTGCTGCCTACCTTTCGTGACGCTAACCCCCCACTTAAGGTGTCTCGGATGCGGCAACAATTTAAAAGGGGACATACAGTGTTTAAAGGCAGGGCTGCAGTTGCGCAAAACCTTGCTATGGGCAACAGCCCCTGAAAAGTATCTGGAAAAGTGTGTGAACCTTGTCCGGGGTTAAAGCTGAGCAGCGCAGCAAGCAGGGGACGCCAAGGGGGCGAACTTCTGAAACAGCTGACCAGGCTAACAGCAGCCTCCACAATGACGGCAACCAGAAAAAGGGGTGCAGACGAGGCTATAAGCCCGGGCAGAGACCAACCCCCTGGATAGAGGCTACCCCCTCGCCCTTCAAGACACAACATTCAACAAGAGCCCCAAAGACAAGTCCTGGCAGTGGCGCAAAGTGTACAGGGGTCCCCAAAGTTCGATTTCCGCCACCGGACGGTACAGTCTCCATGAAAAAGAGCGCTCACCGACATGTTGAGGCCTACCCAGAGTTTTGAGAAGGTAGGGGGGGGGAGAAGTTACCCATGCCTCTGGGCTGAGGTATGGGCCCTTAATAACCGGGGAGCCACAAAAAGCATTTTTTAAAAGCCAACGAAAAGACCCCAGGTTTACGTTAAGTTAAAGGACAGATCCTAGCCCTTGGGGGTACCACCACGGGTTGGGGCCCGGGGGTTCAAAATTTGGGACTTATTTGGACGGCTGCCAGGGTCCCGAGGGACACCGACCCCT
The DNA here is from genome assembly GCA_025379985.1 of Phyllomedusa bahiana. Lineage (NCBI taxonomy): Eukaryota > Metazoa > Chordata > Amphibia > Anura > Hylidae > Phyllomedusa > Phyllomedusa bahiana. The sequence continues at coordinate 61,623 of JAODAL010006393.1, read as the reverse complement.
GGTAAAAAGTGGCTACAGCCGGAGGAGTCTACGCCACCCCAAGGTAAAAAGGGGGTCCGACAAGTTTATCCGCTGTTCCCCTCCTGAGTCCAGCGCGGGGGGGGGAAAAGGGCGCCCCCCAAGGATGCAAGCACCTCGTAAACCTTGTTGAGAGGTACGGGGTTTACGGAGGATTTCTACGGATGTACCCCCTGGACGCTCCAACCCCCCGGGAACAAAAATCTTTTCCGAGTCCCCTAACTGTCCCATATCCCGGGGGGGTGAAGGTTCCCCAAAAAGGGGGTAGCCCCAAAGGGAGCCCAATGGAGGAGAGGAAATCTCCCAATGGACAGCCGGGCCAGGGCAAGTCCCAGGGAGCCGGGGCCCCATACTAGTTGGCGAGTCTGGCCTGGACATATGGCCGAAAACGTCCCCTAACCGCAGAGCCCATGGGGGTTGACTCAGTTAGGCGGAGGTCACTTTCGCACGACCCGGGCCCAGAGACTGCCTCAGAGACTGGTCAGCCCTTGTACATTAAGGCAAGGGTTTATCCCATAACTGTTTGGGTTGGACTCCGGGACCGGGGTCCCCCGGTACACAAGTTTTTATTGACCCACTCCCCACTGGACACGTAATGGGGGTGCTATGTGTCCGGGGGACACCAAGGATAAATACCCGGTTAAAACTAGAGACCCCTTGGGGGGTCGCCCCCATAAAGAGACTTCCCCTTTTTCGGGCTTAGGGAAACCATCCTTAAGCCCTAAGGTTGAACAATATTGCTGGGCCCCCCCGGTTTCCCCGGACCCCCTTTGACCCAGAGGCTTCAGTTCAGGGGTGACCCCAAGAGTGAGAAATTTTCCCCTAGAGGTGCTCACGGTGGACGGGGCCCGGGAAGAGGAGCCTGCTATGCTGACCGGAGGTCCCCCGTGATAATTTGGAACACCCGTTTAGATTCCCACTTAGAGAGAGGGGGAAAAGTTAAGGTGGAAATGGGGACCCCCAATACCCAGGGGCCGAACAGATTTCCCACATGGCACAACCGGGACTGCATATAAAGTCGATAAAGTCCGGGGGGATCGTGGAACAGGGGGGTACCCCACCCGTACGAAGAATGTCTGGCCTTTGCCACAAGCACTCTAGGGGGTCCCATTGAACCGAAAAAAAAAAAGGGAGCGCATCCTCCAATTTTTTTTTTTTGGCCAGGGACCTTTTAAGGGGGTTTTAAAACTACGGGTTGAGTCCTGCCCCGGAGTGTCATTTAAATCCCATGCGCATTGTATCCCCTTGTACCGTTACCCCTCAAGAGGTCCCATTTGAGAGGGTGCCATGTTTGGGTTTGGGCCCCCTAGTAAAGTCCGCCGGGGGTTTCAATAAAATTTTTTTGGCTTAAAAAACGCCCACCCGTTTCCCAAGGGATTCCTTTTAAATACCTTGTCCCCAAAAGGGATTCAAAAGGAACTTTTTTAGATGTTTTTCCCGTACGGGGATACCGAAGGAAATCCTTACGGACCAAGGAACTCCCTTTTTTCAAAAGTCATGAAGGAGTTATGTAAACTATTTTTTTATTAAACTTTTGGGACACAGTATACCACCCACAGACCGATGGCCTTGTTTGAGAGTTCAACAAGACACAAAAAAAAGCTTAAAAGAGTGGTCAGTAAGGATGGAAGGATTTGGGGCTGTCTGCTCCGATTTAATGTTTTTTGTGTGTAATCCCAAGTCGTCAACGGGGTTTCCCCATTTGATTGGTCTATGGCAGGCGTCCTAGGGGCCTTCTTGAAAATACCAAGGAGGGCTTGGGGGGCACGAGTCCACCCCCTTTCAAAGTGTTATTGAGCACTCTCCTAAAGCAGGACCCAATTGTGCGGCACCCATTGGAGGGAACATCTACAGCAGGGACAAGAAGCCCAAAGCAGGGTCTATAACCGGGCCGCCAAGGTGAAAAACTTCAACCCCGGGGGTCGGGTATTAGTATTGGGCCCCCCGCTAAAAAGTAGGTCCCGGGGAAATGGCAGGGCCTTATGAAATAACGAAAAGGTGGGAGAGGGAAAAATTTAAAGTGTCCAGCCCCGGAGACGAAACCCGAAAACTGTACCACGTAAACTAATTAAGCCTTGGAAGGATGGGGGGGAAACCCTGCTGCGGGGCACACCCCCTGTATGGCTTTTCCAAGGTCGGGCAAATTCTGTCCAAGTCCCAAAAACGGAGACCAGGGAGTTTGTGAACGCAAAACGAATATTTTCAGAAAAACCAACGTACAAATGCATCAAACATGACATTGTAAGGATCCAGGGGGGAAAGTTCAATTTAAACCGACCGGTCCCCCCGAAACCCAAGAGCTAATCCCGGGGAAGTCTAGAAAATGTTGGACTCGGATGATTGAGGATCCAAAGTGAGTGGTCCCGCCCCAAGTGCTAAACCAAAACCCGATGGGACGTTCCCCTTTTTAAAAGACTTTGAAAGCTTAACGAAGTTCAAAATTTGACGCCTACCCCATGCCCAGGGTAGTGAGCTAATTAAGAGCTAGGTCATGCCAAGTCTTTTCCCCCCCAGACCCAACTAAGGGCTAGGCAGGTTCCCCTTATGAAAGAGCAAAAAAAAGACAGCCTTTGCCACACCGGACGGCCTGTACCAGTATAACTGCTTACCTTTTGGTTTGCATGGGGCTCCGGGAACCTTTTAACGGTTGATGGATATTTTCCTCAAGCCCCCATCGTCGGAGCTCAGCATACCTGGACGACATATTTTAAATTTTTGGGACTGGGCAGCCCCCACCCCAAAGGGACAGGCCGTGCTTAATCCCTGAAGAGCAGACTAAAAGCGAATCCAAAATGTGCCCCCTTAGTTTGGAGGAAGCCCTTACTTGGGTACGGATCGGAAGGGGGAAATTTTAAAACCCCAAATAAAAAAGTGCAAGCTACCAGGGGAAACCCCAGCCACAAAAAAAGGAGGTGAGGGCTTTTCAGGTATTTGGGGTAAAACCCGGGGTTTTTTCAAAACTGCTATAACGGCACCTCTGAGGGTCTACACGGCACAGTAATCGGCAGGTTACTTGGAACCCAGAGGAGGAAAGGGGTTCCGGTGTTAAAAGCGGCTCTCTGTGACACGCCGTACTAATCACTCCCAACTTTAAAAGGGTTCATTGTGCAGACGGATGCGTCCCCATGTGGGGTGGGTGCCGTGCTTCCCAGGGGTAGACGGGGGGAACATCCCGGGCACCTACTAAGTAGGAAACTCACCCCCGCGGGGAAAAAACACAGATGTGAGCGAGAGTGCTTTGGCCCCTTTAAAAGGCCCTCGGTCCTTAAAAATTATTTGTTGGGCCGACACTTTCCGTTAATCACGGATCATCTTTCCTTAACTTGGATGTGTCAGGGAAAAGGAAAGGAACGCAAGGGTCACAAGGGGGGTTCCTTACCTTCCAAAATTTCAAATTTACGGGGCACAAGGAGGAAGTTGCAGGGTAATGCGGATGTCTTTCCCGAACACACTGTATGGGGGCCAAAATTTTCCAACCCCACAGCCGAACAAAGGGGGGGGGTAGTGAGAAAGGGGGCAGGGGGTGTAGCCGAGGGAAAAAAGGTTTTTTTTTCCCTGGGTACTGTTCCTAGTGGCGTTTGGAAGCCTATGGACCGAAAAGGCCCGAGAGCCTGGGCTCGGGAAGGAAGGCCACGTTTTTGGTGCAGTAACGCTATTTACTGACACAGTATTTGTTTTAGCGGTTCCAATCCCCTTATCTGGGGCGGCTTTCCTGGGGTGGTCAAAGAGCGGTGGGGGCCACTCCCCCGCCCCAGGGGAGGTGGATTGGCCTATAAAGCCCGGGGTGCAGGGTTGTGTTTGTCTTCCTGGGACCTCTGCTGCTAAGAGGGAAACCACGTTGAGACTGGGATAGGCAAGACAGAGAGGAACACTCTGTATAGGAAAAGCCAGCCAGCAAGCATTTTGTTTGTGTTTTTTGGCCTGAACTTTAAGGCTTTGTGTTTTTGTTTTCTCCTGTGAAAAAACCCCAGGCAGCGCCTGGACTTGAATCTTACTCCCGTGTCACTGTCTCGGTCTGTTGAAGCCCTGCTGCCTACCTGTTCGTGACGCTCTCACCCCACAGTATATATATATATATATATATATATAAAATATATATATATATAATATATATATATATATATATATATATATATATAATGAGTACAGGGGGCCTATATCTATAAAGACTACAGGGGGCCTATATATAATGACTACAGGGGGCCTGTATATAATGACTGTAGGGGGCCTATATCTCTATAATGACTTTAGGACTCATGCATCTCTATAATGACTACAGGGAGCAAATATCTCTATAATGACATAGCTGATTACATATGTATAATATATACATGTATAATGCTGACCCACATAACTGATCAATATTACTGCAGACTGATTGTCAGCTCTGTGGGTCAGCATTACTAATATAATTACACAGTGTACAGTTTATGTTGTTTTGTTTGTTTTTTTGTGTGATTCTAAAACTTCAACCCCCTCTAAAACCCCGCCCCTAATAACCACACCTCTGATAACCCTGCCCCCATTGGGCCATGGAAAAATTGTCTTGCATAAAACTGGTCCATGGTGGAAAAAAGGCTGGGGGCCGCTGCTCTAAAGCACCTACTGACCCATGTAGGTGATATATTCCACTGTAAATATTATTCTTTTACAACCTGGAGAAAGGTACATTGAAACAACGCTGATCCATGCCCTAAGATGGCAGTGTGATTTTTTTTTTACAAGCAATCTGTTGCCAAGAACTGATATTGAGAAAATGATTAATGACAAATTAATGTAAGAAAATTCTCATTTGTAATTTGGACCTAATCTATAGCCATTTTTTACATCTCAGTGGTAAGATTTTAAACAAATAACAACAAATATACAATAAATAAGAATTCTGTTAAATATTGTAGTCTGTCAACCTTTTTATTTTCCCCTGGCCAACAAGCAAAATCGTATGAACAGGAACCTCGAATAGTATAGCATATAATAAAATGTTATATCTAATTGCTTGTATAACTAAAATAGACAAGGGTTTACTAGGACTGGGCTCTCAGGACCAATTACAGGCTCTACAGACTTAGAGCCCACAAACAACCCAGGGAAACCTCCAAAGCTACAAGTCAGTGATTGGCAGTTATGCTGATATACTATACACTGAAAGCTGTCATCTGGCAACTTCTCCCACCATCAAAATAGGTGTTCATTCATAGTAAATGACTAAAACTATTGGTCAAATTGTATACTAGTAATAAAATATGAGCTACACTGTATTTACATAAATTCAACACATTAGTTATGTCTCTACTGATAAATACAAATAAATATTGTTTGTGGAAAATTTGGACAATCTCTGTAAAAGAACACAGAGTTCTAGAAAGTTCCGGTGCTTTGCTGAGACTATTCATCACAACAGGAGTTGCTCACAAATCTAAACCTTTAAAACTTTGCAGCACCCCTGAGAGCAACAAATTGAGAGAGATTAATTCTGTGCTCCTGTACCCCTCATTACTAGTAGAGCTGAAGTAGGTCAAACACAAGTTAATCTCTTCAATTCCACTTCTGTACATGCAAGTTAAAATAGGCATTACCTTGCCTGGGCCAAAGTCACTGAGGAATAATCTCCCAGGGTGATGAGCCATGCACATCCAAGATGAAGAATAATTGAAGTTGAACATTCCTCTACAAAATTGCTCACTTTAGATATATTAAAACAGAGAACAATAACCCACACAAAGCTTAAACATACAATGATAGTACCATATGTGATATGAAGAAAGTAAACTACTGTACACTCTAGCTCATAGCAGCTGGAGTCTAAGATTGTTTAAGGAATGGCCACATATCTTTATTTTCCACATACCAAATCTTGTCTCTATATTTGTGAAAATTAGACAAAACCATTTGAGAGTGGTGTGGAAAAAAGATTATACAAAAAAATAATAGAGCCGTATATGAGAAAACATCTGAATAACTTTTAGACATGTTGTTGAAAATAAATGGGGAGTCTACAACTCAAGACCTCCCTCTATTAGCCAAATTGAAGAGGTGCTCTGCCATATAAAATTATAATAATAATAATAATCTTTATTTATATGGTGCCAACATATTTTGCAGCACTTTACAATGGAGAGGGTATAATTACAGACAAAAGACAGACATTACACAGTGAAAGCTACTTACAGGTGAGAGACAAGGTGTGAGGGCCCTGCTCGCAAGAGCTTACAATCTAAGAGGGTGCCTGGGGGAAACAAAGGGGGAGAAGTGCTAAATTTACAATGGCCCAGCCATGCTTTATAAATAAGGGGAGGTTTACATAAAAATTTGGTGAACCTGCCACCAGGTTCACCAAAAATATATAGTGGGTTACAAAAGTATTTGTGAAGTATAAAGAAAAGGATATTGCTTTTCCAAATTTTTGCAAATAAAAAACTGAAAAGTGTGGCATGTATATGTATTCAGCACCCCTGAGTCAATACTTTTTAAAATCACCTTTAACTGCAATGACAGCTGTAAATCTCTTGGGCTATGTCTTTATCAGCTGTGCACATTCAGAGGCTAGAATTTTTGGCCATTCTTCTTTGCAAAATATCTCTTGCTCAGTCAGATTGATTGGTGAATGTTTATGAACAGAATGCCACAGATTTTTAATGAGATTTAGGTCTGGACTTTTGACTGGGCCATTTTAACACATTAAAAATGCTTTGATTTAAACCATTCCATTGTAGCTTTGGCTGTATGTTTAGGGTCCTTGTCCTGGTGGAAGGTGAACCGATGCCCCAGTGTCAACTCTTTTGCAGCCTGTAACAGATTGTCCTCCAGCATTACCCTATATTTAACTCCATTCATCTTCCCATCAACTCTCATCAACTTCCTTGCTGAAGCAAAACATCCCTACAGTATGAAGCTGCCACCATCATGCTTCATGGTGAGGATGGTGTTTTCATGGCGATGGCCAGTGTTGGCTTTCCTCCACACATAGCATTTGGCATTTAGACCAAAAAGTTAAATTTTGGTCTCATTTGACCAGGACACCTTCTTCCACATGCTTGCTGTGTCCCCTAATTAGCTTTTTGGAAACAGGACTTTTTATGGTTTGCTTTCAAAAAGGGCTTTCTTCTTAACACTTTCATAAAGGCCAGATTTGTGGGGCACACGATTTATAGTTGTCCTGTGAACAGATTCTCCCAGCTGAGCTGTGGATATCTGCATCTTCATCAGAATGACCACAGGCTTCTAGTCAGATTCTCTAATTACTGGTCTCCTTGTCTGGACTGTCAGTTTAGGTTAAGTCTTGTTAGATTAGCATAAGTGACATACGTCTTCCATTTACAGAAGAAGGATTGAACAGTGCTCCATGAGATGTTCAGAGCTTGGGCTATTATTTGTAACCTTAAGCCTGCAATACACTTTGCCACAACCTTATCCCTGAGCTGTCTGTTGTGTTCCTTGGTTTTCACGATGATGCTTATTCACTGTTCTTTAACAAACTTCAGAGGAATTAAAAAAGAAAACTGCTGTAGTTATAACTGATAATACAATACATACAGATGTAATATATTTACTAATTAGTTTACTTCTGAAGGCAGTTGGTCACACTTTTATTTAGGCGTATCAGAGTACAGAGGGCTGAATACATATGCATGCCACACTTTTCAGTTTTTTTCATTTGCAAAAGTATGCATCATTCTTTACACTTCACAAATACTTACTACTTTGTGTTTCTCTATCACATAAAATATCAATAAAATACATTTAAGTTTGTGGCTGTAATGTTTAGACTTGAGGAACAGTTCAAGTGATTTGATTACTCTTGCACCCACTGTAAATATAAAATAAAAGTACAGAATCAGAAAAAATTGGTATAAATAACTCAAATAATTCGGAGTAGGGATCTCATCCCGATGCGGCAAGGACTTCACCTGATCTCTTTTTTCCTCGTTATTCTGGTCTGCATGGCTGCACGGATCTTCATGTCCTCGACCTCAGGATCAAAGTATGAATACAAAGAAGTGCCGATCCAGCATATGTGCCAAAATCCGGAAAAGTATTTATTGAAAACAACATCTTCATAAAAGTACAAGGGGAACAAATGCTACATCTACGGATTTTTGCACATATGCTGGATCGGCACTTCTTTGTATGCATAAATAACTTAGAGATGTTGTTGAAGACAACCTCCCTTTCCATATAACTACATGGTGTGTGTCCCAATACAATAAAGACAGATGCGCTCCTTACTTTTTTGATAGTTACAGTATCTCTACTGATTACTGCGGGGAGTGAAGTTGATGTAGATAGATTTAGACTGTACAATATTATTGTCAATTATTCTCACCCACATAGCTCTTATGCAATAAGATAGATGTTCTCTAGGTACTGGATCCATAAATAAAAACCCAATAAGGGCCAAAGGTAGTTGTTTATTTTGCTTTTTCCAAATGCAAGTTAGTTGGGGTAAAAAAGTGAAACATTTATAGCAATAGTATCTACCTCTAAATTAGTGTTAGAACAGGTATACTGCATTCCTTGGATTCATTTGCGTGGAAAGTTATTCTAAGACACAGTTTTATAAAAAGATAAATAATTATGATCAGTGTGGGTCTTGGGAATTTGGAATGTGAAAGGTCTCCAATATGGACCAACAAGATTATTGCCAGTTATGCCAAATCCATTTACAGAACTTCTAAGGCATATTTGGACTGTATGATCTCTCTGCCAATATTTCTAATAAATGGTATCACATGCTGATGAAATTCTACAGGGAAGTTGTGCTCCTACATCAACTGTAGATGAAATAAAACAAAAAAAAAGATATAGCTTCAGTTCTTAAATGACAAAAGTGAATTGTTATGCTTTTAAATTAATTTTCAGTATATATATTTAATCTTCCAGAAATAAAGATGAAAATACAACTATAATAATATGTAAAATCTTTTTTTTTTTTTAAATGGAAGGCAGAGTTTCAGAGATGTGACGATTTTTTTAAAGGGTATATTAAATAATTAAAGTTAATTAAATAATAGATTTGAAGTAAAATGTAATCTTTTTTTTTTTTTTAAAGATAATAAAACAAAAAAAAAAAGATTACATTTTACTTTATAAAGTGGAATCCTCTTGGCAAATATGCTATGTAAACAACCCCTATTACTCGCGGCGCGTATCAGTCGCAAGTAATTGACATGTCACTTATCTCCCCGCGCGTACAATACAATCCTCTTGGCACCATGTTTTGTTCCATTTGGAGTGGTACCATTTTGGGGTACAAATAACTCATTCATTATCATTTACTGTTTTAAGGGGGTTAAATAGGAAAAAAACTATTTTTCCCACTACATTTTACTGTCCCCTTAAAACAGTAAATGACAATGAATGAGTTATTTGTACCCCAAAATGGTACCACTCCAAATGGAACAAAACATGGTGCCAAGCCAATGGATGTTGTTTACAGCACTGGCGCTGAATGCACAGGCGCTTGTTCACAAATAGATACAAGTCCTAGATAAACCAAGAGGATTCCACTTTATAAAGGATCTCATACATTTACTTATTGTGGAGAATACATAGGGCACTTCATCAGGTCAAAAACTTTTCACCTGATGAAGTGCCATAATTGCTATAACATGCTTTGTCTTTATGTGCATTCTTCAATCAAGAGGAATCTTTTCCCTTAATCTGAGGATTACATTTATTTGTGAACCAGCACCTATGAGTGCAAGTACTTTCAGCAATGTCCATCGGTTTGGCACTGTACATCATTCTATTTGGATTTCTGTTTCAACCTTGAGATGAATATGGCTGAAAAAAAGAAAGCAGATCCCTTATCCTTATATTAAACCTAAAGACAGATGTGCACTTTTGACAATAACACTATTGAGTCAGTGCAACCAATTTTGATTGCCATGCTTACAATATATAACAAGAGGAAGCGCTTCCTTTCTGTTTTGTCTCCTAACACTAAAGGTATGTTCACAAAGGGTAATTTCGGTGGACATTTCGTGGCGTATTTGCGCTCTAATACGGGCGAAATGCGTGTCAAAATTACGGTAATCCATAGTTCTCATAGAGGACTATGGATAACGCTTTCTCTCCCCGCTCGTACGTATTGTACGCGCAGGGAGATAAGTGACATGTCAATTACTTGCGATGGATACGCGCCGCGAGTAATGGGGTTGTTTACATAGCGTATTTGCGGAGTGTACTTTATGATTGTGCTAAAAAAACACCACCCGAACACGGTAAAATCATTTAACAAGTCCAGCAATTATTGAGTGCTGTATAAAATCATTGTCTTCTTCCAGAGGACAAAGATTTTACAATCCTTTTTCTCAGCACGTAAAATATGCCCATAAACAGAAGTGACCTGTGACCTGTCAGCTGTGCACGCCACAATACACCATGTGAACATACCCTTAGGGTGTGTTGACAAGACGTACTTGCAGGGCGAAGTACGTCCCACAAATATGGTAAAATCATAGCACGCACTGAGTGCTATGTAAACCTAACATATTCCCCCACTAAAATGCACAGAAGAAAACAAAATAGGCAGGGCCGTTGCGCTGTTGGAAGCACGCTCTGACCAGAGTGTACTTTCAACAGTAGGCGTATTGCAGCGCGCACAGGAACACGATGCAATATGGCGTGTGCACATACTCTTAGTTCACATAAGAAGATATGGTTCTCATAGATCAAGTGTGGAAAAACAAAAAAACACCTGGCCCTAAGCCAAAGTGGGTTGCATTCTTAAGAGGCTAACATTCATCACCCTAAGGCTAAAGCTATAGATGCGACACAGGACACAGATCATATACCATATTTACAACATTATAATGGACTTTCTGTTGAATAAATACATTTTTATTCAATTAACCTAATGAATCCATAAAATGCAGTCTCAAAATGTCAACTTCCTTTAGTTTGACAGTCCAGAAGTTTGCACACTCAAGTGCTTGTTTCTGTCAAATCATGTGGACTCCCTTAATTTAAAAAAATTATGTTTTCACATTTTATGTAGCATTTTATTGTGGATTGTCTTTTATGTCTTTTTTCCCCAACTGCCTGATAATCCAGAATATTTGACAATCTTGTCTCATCTATGGTGGATTAAGAGGATTTTATTATACCTTAAAGGAAAAAAGAAGTAATAGCAGTGATAACATTTGGTTAATAAGACATATTTCAAGTAACAATGACCCTTAATAAACTGAAATCAAGACTTGAGCATAAATCAAATGTGGTATATTGAACTTTAATCGACCATGTGGGAAACACACGGTTCCCTTCAACTTCTAAGAGATTATCATCAATATGAAAATATTTAAGATCCATCTATGTCTATGCTCTCCGTGTAATAAATGTCTTCTATAAATACTTTCCAATTTCATTTTGTTCTCAGCCAGGCTCAACAAATGAGAATGATTTTATCCTCAATGTATCATTCATTTTAATCCTCTGATGTGACTTCTTCAGCCATTTGAGAAATCAGTTAAGATTCATTTTATTTCAGTAAAACTTGAATGAAAGTGTTTTCTTCACATAGCTCCTGGACACATTTGGAAACAATCAAATTCTTATTTCAAGAAGCCCAGAGATAAGGTATCTGTTAGCTCCACACTTGGGTAATTGATCACATTTGTTTCCTGTACATGGTGTAGACCTCGCCTCCTCTCTCTTTCTTGGCATGTTTCGTATTACCCTCTGCCTTGTTATCCCAGTAAAATGTTTTACAGTGGTGAGTGAGAAAGGGATAGTAATATTACAAACCATCTAATCGCTTGTGGCAGCTCTGTTGTTCCTGCTGATGCTCAGCTACACTTAGCACTTTACTTTAGTGCCTAGCTTTCAGAGAGGAGGATACACTCTGCCATTACTGATCAGCCAACACATCTCAGAGTCACAATATACTCGGCTACAACGTACCAATGCATTACATTGAAATGTGAAGTCATAAAAGGTCTGTAAAAGTCAATTACATAGATTTACAGGTTTCCATACACAAAAATACAAAATGTACTGCTGCATGTATTTTTCTGACAATGCTGCATTAGCAGCATTTTGCATGGCTTTTGGAAGATGAAGCATACTTTGCCTTGCAAGTTTTGTTTAGCATTTTAAAAAGCTAGGTAAAACTAGTGTGGGCATAATGCATATACAGTATTCCATTAAAATATAAATAAAATTTATATTTAACAAGTCTTCTCCAGCTCAGTCACTCACCTACTGAAATACTTGAAAAACAGAAGAAGTACACTGCATACCGACACTAGTACTTTGTATTAAAATTTGGATTCCTACTACTGCATGATAACATACATCAAAAGTAACTCATCCAAGCAGATGCCTTGTGGGCCAAGCACATTTGGCACACAAGGCAGTTGCCAAAGGGCCCCTTGAGCATAGGGTCCCAGGAAAAAGGAGGTATAGTGATATGCCATGTATACAGGTGCTATATGATAACCATATAGCCATCATGTAGAGGTATCCTACAAGATATAGAAAATTGTCTTATAGCTATTTGTATGTTTTTATATGTAATCTATTATTATGTATGAAGGCAGATACCAAGAGACAAATAAACACATGTATGAATGGGGCCGCGCCAGATATCTGGTGTCTTTTCAGCCCGATATCAGGCGCACTAGAACCGTACAAAGCTATAGATTTATAGCTTCACTGTGGCATTTCTAGGTGCATTACAACTGGAATAGGTAGACCACTTTCAAAGTGCATACCTGAGCCAGAAATGTCGCCCGAGCGCTGGAATGCACCTGATTTATGACCTGCTGTAGAGCGAGTTCATAAATCAGGTGCCTTCTATGCCATTATTAGGCGCAAGAAATTTCATGAAACATGCCAAATTTCATACATGTTACCCTGAATATATAAAGTATTTTAAACAGCATTGCTGCTACATGTACATGATGTACATGAAAATTGGAGGCTCTTAGTGAAACATTTTTTATCAAAACTGTGATGGCATGGTGGTCTAAGTTCAGATGAGGACCTACTCTAAACAAACCATTCCACCTCTCTCGGCACCTTCCAATAATTCATAATTTTCAGCGCATGAGGGTCCCAACTCTACTCTGTTCTGATTAAAAACAGCCACTACTTTGGCTTTGCTCAGCGGCAATTGGGCATGATTGGGTGTGCTCAGGGGTGGTTAGAGGTGTGGTCTGATGTGGTATCATATTTTGGTGTGATATCATGTGGTCAGACAGGGCCCCATGCATCAATTTGCCCAGGGGCATATAATGTTGTTATAATGGCCCTGGTTTCTGAGAGAGAATTATTGTCATATGGGTTTCTACACACACATGTATTTATGGTCTATATCACATTGATCCCAAATATGATGTACCTGTATTTCAATGGGGTCCGACTTCTGGCATAATTAGTAAACAAATGAAGAGGCTGCATACAAATTTTCAGCGTGCTCTACCATATACAGGAAATTGGACCAGGTTCTCCACTTAAAAACACTGGATACACTGCTTCAAGAGATAAATGTGATATATGAAATAAAGCCTCAAAGAGGTCAACAATATCGTGCACAGTAGATTTTGCCCTGCACACCATAAATAGGCCAAAAGGCACACAGAATCATGCTTCGATACATGAAACATAATTTAATTAAACCCATCCTGCCTCAGCGATTGTTCTTTATGTCACTTTTATTATTGTTTCTTTCCTGCCTTCCAAGAACCATTTTTTTTTGCGGGGCAAAATGTACTTTTTGGTTCCATTTATTATGCCATATAATGTATATTTGTGGGGTGAAATGTGAAAAAAAATGCAATTGCTGCATTTTTCTTTTATTTTTATGGAGTTCATTGTACACTACAAGTGACATGTTATCTTTATTCTGTAGGTTGGCATGATTGCACTAATTCAAAATTTTTTAGCTATCTTTAGTAGGTATTTTTTAAAATTTGTGTTACAGTACCATTTTCTGCAAATAGTAACTTTTTCATTTTCCCATGTATGTGTAAGGTTTGCAGTAGAGGTGTGTTGGAGGAGGTAGATGAAGTAATGGGTGCAGGTTCCAGGTGTCTTGCAGGTGATCACACTTTTGTAGTCGGTGTGCTTGGATGTCAGGCCTACCGGTGTGAGTTGGCTGAGAGGTATAATGCAACAGCGCTTAAATAACCACAGAGACTCTCAACTTTGAGATCTTCCAAGCTTTACTCACAGGAGCTTAACAGGTTAAAAACTGTTTACAGGCAGATAAACGCACATTTGGGGGTTTCACACTTCTCTCCCTCTTAGCAGGTGTATCTCTTCCAATTCTCCAGACAAGTTCCTCAAACCCTTTACTCTTCTCCCTCTTTCTTTCTCATAGTCCTGCGCCTGTAGGGTAGCAATTCACTTCCAGGACCTACCGGTCTCCATACTATGCTTCTTGGCTGGTTACTCAAGCCTCCTTATACTCAACTCCAGTCTCCCAGGATAATTCGCTGTCCTACAGCACTATTTCTGCACCTTCCACTGTCCCAAGACAGTTCCCTAACCTGCCCTAAATCCTCTTTACTTCTGCACTTTGCTGTGTACCTGTCCCCTGCTTCCAGCATCCTTATGTGACCAACCAGGCAGATGCTAGCCCTGTAACCTGTCCTCCACACTGCTGGCTAGTATGGAGAGTGATCCCAGATGCTAGAACAAAATACTTTATAAACTGTTACTTAGAACAGAAATTAGAACTCAACTAACTAGTATATCGCAAGTTCCCCCTATATATGACTACAGCCCCTCCCTTCTACTCTACACTGATTGGCCACAGACCTGAACATGTTTTCCCATCTGAAGCATCCCTGTCCTAAACAAAGTGTTTAATCACTGTAATCCCTTATATCCCTCTATGTAAACAATTTACAAAACACATTGGTATTATCCAGTACATACCATGTGCATTTAACAAACATATGCATAGTGGTTCATCACCTGGACCTGAGTGGGGACCTCTTTTTTTGCAGGTGGAAGTGTAGGTAACATTTTGGGATGCAAGCAATTTTTTGTGATAGGAGGTGAGCAAATTACCCAAACTTGGCTTTGTCCATTATGTTTTTCTAGGCTTGGTCTAATAACAGTAGTAAGATAGCAGGCCTTTATAATGACTGCTTTGATATGGAAATTACTTACATTTTTGTAAAGCATTGCTAAAAATGTTTGCCGATTTGAATAAAATAATAATTAATAAGATCGGACTTAATTTAAGAGCACCCCTGAGCCCCATGTTAAGTGGTATACATAAGCCACTGTGTAAAAGATTTAGGCAGTTGTGAATAAAATGCTACAAATTAAGAATATTTTCAAAAATATGTGTTATAAGTATTTTTATCATTTAACAAAATGCAAAGTGAATAAACAAAAGAGAAATACACCTCAAATCCAGATTTGGTATGACCACCCTTTGCCTTCAAAACAGCATCAGCTCTTCTAGGTACAATCAAAGAAGCCTCTTGCAAGACTCACCCACATGTAGTCCTATGTAACTACTCACGAGCCTGGTGAGGCAAGATCCTCGTAGCGAGGATCTCTGCTGGCTTGTACGATGAAACCAAGAATTCCACTTCACAAAGAAAGTGCCTCTGATCCAGCTGGGTAAATGCCAAATATTTTATTCCAAACACATAATGCAAACAGAGTTATACTGAAGCTAGCCTCAGGCGACGCGTTTCAGCCTCAACATAGGCCTTGTTCACAGCCTGTACACTTGTACACAGTTTTTGAAGGAACTCAGCAGGGAAGTTGTTCCAAACATCTTGGAGAAGTAACCACAGATCTTCTGTGGTTGTAGCTTGCTTAGATCCATCTGTCTTGTCATGTAATTGAGACAGACTCAGTGAAATTGAGATCAGGGACTGTGGGTCATGTAATAATTTTCAGGACTCCATTAATTTTGTTAATTCACTTTTATTTTATTAATTGCTAAAATAAACTATTAACACTTTCCTTTTTTAAAAGCATTCTAAGTATACAGCATTATTTCCCACTGGTCTAAAGCTTTTGCACAGTACTATATATCTACAGAAAATAAAGCTCAGGCAGATATACAATATGACATCTGGCCACACAGCAGTCATGGAAGGTCAATGTAACTAACTATAATGCTTTACTCTAGGAAAAACATAATCCAAAAATGTCCAATGTTTGACTATGGGATGAAAATAATCCAACAAACAATGAAAATTGGGGCAAGCAGCCCACAATCTTTATCCTCACAGGGCAACAAGGAAGTTATGAGGCAGTTGCAACGATTCAGAGTATATATATATATATATATATATATATATATATTATATATATATATATATATATATATATATATATATATATATATATACACACACACATAAATATGAGGAGAGCTCAGGGGTCTTTATATATATATATATATAATTTATATATATAGTAAATATATATATATGACCCCTGAGCTCTCCTCGTTTTCCTGGATTCAAGTGAGGAGTTTGTGATCTCAGGTAATGGATTTTGAGCAAACGTCATTTAAGATCTAATAAGGTCAGTGACCTTCCATGTGTTACCATTTCCTTCTTACCTTATCTTCCCTTCCTTACACTATCTCTCTACCAAAATGTACAGGTTGTGTCCTTTCATCTCAAATCTGTCCCACCCCTTTGAATTTATGCTTCCTCAATTAGGACTGTAATTTCCTTTTTTAAATTGAGTTTTGCTGGATTATGATGTAATATGTAAACCAAATGTTTTACCTGTGTTTCCATTTCCACATATAATCATGCAATAGTATACAATATATACTGTTTGGAGAAAGTAGCAACAAAATGTTCACTTAAATAAATTAAATGAGTAAAATCTTTCAATACATGAAAATTAGCTTGTGGTAGCAATATAGTTTTAACAGTTGTATCGGAAGATTTTCACTTTTTTCAGCAGACTAGACCATTGAAGAATAATTAAATCCCCATGCAGGGGGTTAAGCAATGAGTCAATAATGTAAGAGTGCAGTTGTAAACATGCAGAACTACATTAAATAGAAAGGGTGATTGTTACTACAAAAGATCAAATGTTTTGAGAGCATTTTAAATTGCCTCTCGTTGACTTCAAGCACCTCTGTGTTAAAACTTAATTAACAGCCAGTTTTGTCAAGTCCTCGATAAAGTTCCAGATTAATATTATAGATTTTTCAGAATTTAAGAACAAATACTTTATCTGTTAAAAGGGCTGAAATAACCAATAATTGTAAAATGGCTTTTTTAATAGTGGATACATATAGTGATTTCATTCTAGTTTACTAAATATTGATCAATAAAATCAACAAACAAAAACATATTTTTTCATGTTCTAAGAATCATAACAATCCTATAATGCTTCTAATACTTTTATTTCAAGAAATACCTAGTTCCCTGCCAAGATCTGTGGAACCATCCACTTATCTAGGATTAGACCAGAAATAGACTCTGGGGCCAGCTAATACAGTTTAACATGCACTGACAAATTACATTAATTAGTGGCAACTAATAGATTATTATTACAGTTCATTTTGCTATGACCTTTCTCCATTAGGAATATTATTAATTTTTGCCATAGGCTACCTGTTTGCTCATAGTAAGTTTAAGTCAAACAATAAGTAGCTGATAACTATTGATATTCTAGGCTGAACAGCCCTGGCAGACACAGAAATATATTAATGTGTATGTTTCCGTACAAAAATGAAGATTAGAAATTGGTAATACCAGAATAATCCTTTCATCTATCATCTCTAAAATGCAATAAACAGAATTGGGAAATTCCTTTGCTTTTACTTCTAGATATAGGATACCCTCCCATGAATCATCACGAGACATACAATAAGTCTCTCCCGGAAACCAACCTCTCTGAGAGCCCACCTGTAGCCAAACACTGATAACAACCCTGTGCAATGAATTAGCCCTTTAAGCTGATTAGAGCGCTTGGGCACAACTCTATTTTATTGACACAATGAAGAGTGGACAGAAAAGGGTCTGAAATGAGAAAATCATTTCCATGCTGACTGAATTATAGGAACAAAAGAGCCTCTCACAGATGCAGCATTCAATTTGTCAAAAAAAGGAAGCCACTTAATAGATAACAATGAGTGCGAGCTGACAGATGAAATTTAAAACTTCTCTATCAGGACAATTAGCAGCTTAACCTAGCATTCAATATGTGGAGAGAAAAAGAGGAGGCAAATTTTAAAATTAAAATCCAAAATTAATCAAAGTGGGATTCCCAAATATTCTAGTTGTATTCTGAGTATTACTTTGTGCGACATCAGTAATGGTCAGTCGGAGAACAAAGTACATTACTACTACAGAGATGCATGTATCAGAGTAACTGATTAGTGGTTGACTCCAACAGCGAATAATACAAGTAGTTCTCAAGCATGTGCACATATAAATACAAGACTGGCCCTTAGGGTGCGTTCTCACTGCACAGGACAAATACCGGTCGGTTTACCCAACCGGTATTTGTCCTGTTTTGCGGCCGTTCCCACGGCCGTGAGGGGGGCGGCCTTTCTCCGCGATGAGCGGAGAAAAGCCCTCCCCCTTCACATCCACAAGCACCGATTCCGTCCGAAAACCGGACGGAAGATTGTGCTTGATGAATGTTTTTCGGGCGGCCCGCAGGCGGAAATACCGCCGGATGGAAAACCCATGACTGCTGCACGGGTTTTCCATAAAGCACAATTGTGCTCATTTTCGGCCGGTTTTTCAGGCGGCTGAAAACCCGACCGAAAACCTGTGCAGTGGGGACATACTCTTAAGGTCCCACAGCATTACCTTGTAGCCACAGCCTAATACTTTTCAGTAGAAACTCTGTAAATTGTGAACAAAGATGTCACAAATTATTTTCATTGATTTTATTTAGATGTAAATTGTTTATTTACTAATATCAGTTCCCTATTTGTGCTCTGTTTAGTATTAGGCTATGTTCACACGGCTTATTTCGGGTAATATTTACGGACGTATTTACGTCCGCAAATACGTCCCGAAATACGTTTCGAATACGTGTCACAAAGTGTGGCACATATTTCGCGTCGTAAATATATTCCCCATTCTTTACTATGGGGATTTACGTTTTTATTTTTTTTATTTTTTTTTATCTATGCTGCCATATACCCCACCACCAAAACCCCAATATTTCTTGAAGTTATAGTTAATTAAGAGCCACAGGTAGTTCAGGTAACTTGACATCCTTTCATCTCAAAGTGATCATGCTTCTACTTAGACCTCCAAAATTAAATTCATAAAAATATTATATATATGTATACAAACTGTATTACTTACAAAAAGCAAGACCTTACAGTCCTACAAAATAGGAAAAATGTATTGGTTTCAGGATGCTAAGAGGAAAAAATGTATGTGGTCACAAATTGCTTGACATAGAAGGGATTAATATTGTACTATTTATTTACTGTTACTTGCACAAAGTTGATCCATTTACGAAACTATGGACATTAACAAATACTGATTCCTCTACCCTGTGTCAGTCTCTGCACTGGTTGCCCTTTCAGTACAGAATACAACATAAACTCATCACTCTTGCCCATAAAGCTCTCCACAGCACTGCACCCCCTTATATCTCCTCCCTCATCTCTGGCTACCACCCTACCCGCTCTCTCCGCTCTGCTACTGATCTAAGATTACACACCTCACTCATCTGAACCTCCCATGCCGTCTCTAAGATTTTGCACGTTTTGCACCAGTTCTCTGGAACATGTTACCCCATGTGATCAGGCACACTCACAACCCTCACAGTTTTAAAAGCGCTCTGAACACTCATCTTCTTAGACAAGCCTATCAAGATCCCTAATTGTTAACCGCCAAATTCTGTCACACATTTGTCACTTCCTGCACTTTGGCACCCACAGGCACTTATCTGTATATAGATGTATGGTTGCGATGGCAGGTTCATCCACTTTTTATGTATACTACCCTATATTTATGTAACATGGCTGGTCCATTGTAAACCAAGCACTTGTCACCCTTTGTTTCACCCATACACCCTAATAGATTGTAAGCTCTTGCGAGCAGGGCCCTCACACCTCATGTCTCATTTGTCAGCAGTTTTTTTATAATGTAATGTCTGGTTTGTCTGTGCTTATTCCCTCTATATTGTAAAGTGCTGCGGAATATGTTGGCGCTATATAAATAAAGATTATTATTATCATTAACAAGCTGAAGGCATAACAGATTGCCACTAACATAAACATAAAACCATATTCTTACGGGGCTTTATCAGCTACACTGAAAAGATGGCAGTTGGAATCTAATGTGCTACTAATGGCAACACCACAGTTGCCATTTACATTATTTTCATTCCAGTCTTAATACTGAAATGCACCAGCAGCACTCTGCAGAAGCCAAGAGACATTGAGTATATGAATTATTTGAAAGTACATTTCTCCATGTTTAAAAATCTGAGGACATTTTTTATAAAAACCGTGAGGGTTCATCCACCAACAGCAAAGTGGCCAGCCCACCTTAATAGTGTACACTTATTTACAATAAACAATATTGTTCAGGTGTCCTTAATCAAATTTAGCATAAGGAATTAAAAACTATCCAAATTATGAAATAATACATTAAGGGTGCGTTCCCATGGCAAAGACAGGATCACCCAACCGGTATTTTGTCTTATTTTGGCTCGTAGGGAGACGGCTTTGTCCATGGTTTGCAGATTCAAGCCGTCCCCTTCACACCCACATGTTCATGTTCTGCCCAAAAACCGGGCGGAAGAATGAACATGTTCTAAATTTTTAAGGACACAAGCAGTGTCCGGCGGAAAATCTGTGCAGTGTGGACTACTTGACGGATTTTCTATTAAAATCAATGTAAAAGGTTGACAGTCGGTTTACAGTCAGTTTTCAAATCCGAAAACCGTCTGTAAAACCGACTGAAAACTTTTGGTGTGGGGACAAGCCCTTACCTGTATCAATCATTAGCAGCATTGCCTACTACTCTTCTTACATTGTTGCATACAGACATTACTTTTTTAGACAAAAAAGATCTGCTTACAAAAATTCTGATTTACTGCAAGAAAACCTATCGCTTTCCTAATATAGAAATTCCCCAAGGAGAAATGAGGCGAAAATTTGTACAATGCACTATTTTGTTACATTTAATACAGATTTAGCACCATATATAAAAACATATCTTTACAAAGGGGTTATTTAAACATAATCAACTTTGTGTAACTCTGCTGACAGCTAGTCACATTTCACGGACGCTGTCTGTCTGGGACATTGCGATAACATCTGCATTCACTCAATATAAGAGCTTAACATGAGACAAAAAGTAACGGCTGCCACCAAATGCTCCATCATCCTGTCAGCTTTGACATGTCATCTGAATTTTTTGAATCACTAAACACTTGTGGGACCCTGGTACTTATTATCTTTCCTTGGTTTCTATACTCGCTCTGCAAAGCTGAAAAATGGAAAATCTGCAAACAAGGTGGATGACAGGCTGGGCTTTTGGTTGCCTAATCCTCAGGCCCTCATTCATGCTCACTGTTAATCTCTTAAAGCATTATAAAACTGGTCTACAAAGAAATGTGAATACCTCTCTCTGTGCTTCTTCAAGGAGGAGGAAGAAGAGAGAAAAAATAAGATCTGAACAAAGTTACCAACCTCACTATAAGTGAAATACACCATAACAATAGCAAAGATAACCATAGCAGGCATTGTACTGCAGATTCCACCTATCACATCAATGGCACAAATCTGTTTCAATAACTAAAAAGGGCAAAAAAAAAATATTTATAAATTTAAAACTATAGAAATATAAAACTGATATAACCAGGTATTAGTCTATCAGTTTATCTACATGTATTAATAGTATGATGAACTAATCATTGAATACGAAGGCTCAAATACGTTATCCATGTAATGGGTTAATAAAGACTAAGAGGGACATGTCTGAAAACTGTCTTGGTTTAAGACTTTTCTTGTTGCCCATAGCAACCAATTAGCGTTCCCCTTTCACTTCATATAGTGCTCTGAAGAAATGAAAGGGGTGCTCTGATTGGTTGCTATGGGCAACAAGAAAAGTCTTAGACCAAGAAAGTTTTCAGACATGTCCCCCTAAAACTATTAATGATTCGTTCATGTTTTATTCATTAGATGGAAATGTATTATTTTACTTGTTAAATTATGAAGCATTGTCACAGTTTGTTGTTAAATTAAAAATGTCGATTCAGTCCTGTAATTACATCTAGGGAGACACGTATGAAGGAAGGCGCTTCGAAGTGAATTGTCGAGTCTCGTTTTCAGTGTAGAATGCACCTGAATGTATGAAAGTGGTTTTTGTGCGATTATAAATGGAGTCTAAAGTTTGACGCGATTCGCCTGTGTGTTAGGCGCATTATGGAACTTAGGCGCATTAGTAATGTGCCTAACATGTATAAAGGCTATAGATAGGCTGGAAATAAAAGAAAAGTCATTAGAATAGCATGTCAGTGAATAGAAACTATGGTCCTGATCTTGCTTGGAGGACCACAGGTCCCAGCAAGACCTGTGGTGTGCTGGATCTTGCTGTATGTAGAATAAAGGGTGAGAGCAGCAAATATACATTTCAAATCTAATGTAGTAAAAATTTTAGATTGTAAAATCTGAACAACCACATCAATGGGTTATTTAATGTAAAACTAGTTTTAGATTCTATTAAATTTAAATGCATTTTATCGGAGATATTTTTATATTTTTAGGATATTATATATTTTTATATTCATTTTATATGATAAAATTTTTTATTCAATTTAAATAATTTCATTGTATACAGTTTGATAATTATCAGAAATTACTTTTTTATTTTTTCACTGGTGTAAATTCAGATATAAGGGACATTTTTTTTCCCTAAAAGCAAATCTAGCTCCACTTCGACTCCTCAGGCTCAGACAGACCACATTGGAATAGGTCTGCCTGTTTGAGCAGTAATGCGCCTAGTTTTGCCGAACCACATTTACATATATGTCTAATATTACGAGTGTTGTGCGACACCCCCAGAATGCCCCCACATGTTAGGCGCATTAGAAAGTGTCGAGTCTTACGAACAGTGCGTAACAACATTAGACATCGCAGACTGCTCACTTAGGCGCATTTTACGCCAGAAAAAGGTGAAAAATCCGATCATACAGGTCTCCCTTAGTGAGAATACTAGTATAATTAGTAGGAATATGGTTTCATAATAATTTTACAGAGAAGTAGAAACATATGCTAGACTAATGAGCCTAAAGATTTGATTGTAAAATCAATATGAGAATGTGTCCAGATCTTTTTCACACAAGTAACACACGTTTACATCTCTTCTCATGATGCTGTGCAGAAAAGATAGATATCTAGTCATAGAAATAGAACTGAAATGTTTGCTGTTAATGCAGCATAAAATAATAAGACCGTGTCAGTCTTCAACACAAAGCTGCTTGCTGTCAGTGAATTAAAACACTGGTTTACTTACAGAGGCTGAAAACTTCTTAAATAGCATCTTATAATACAGAGATACAATTTCACATGTTAAGACTTATTATTGGTGGGGAATGAACATCTTATGCAACATAAAACGTTATTCTACAATAAATAATCGTTATTTATATAATACCAACAAATCTATTTTAGGATTATTTTTCATCCTCTGAGTCTTTACTTTGTATAGATAATTGCCTTACTTTGTGATATCAAACAGACTTGCCGATAGAAACATTACTTTTACCAGTTCCCATGAGGATTCTTTCCTGCAGATTTTCTTGGTTACACATGGTAAGGGTATTGATTTTCCCTGTCTATGGTAGGATATAATATTCTGTCTAAGGTGTCCTGATACAAGCTCATAGGAACAAATCCAGACATCTTGTTAACATCCTCTCTTAAAAGATGTCATCACACTGTCAACACCTTAATCATTGAGCCTGGTCACTTTTCATAACCCCAGATGATCTTAGTATTACCAGTTAATGGAAGTAAATGCTTTTAATATGTTTTACCTACTTCACTGAACAAATGTGGTTTAGATAAACTGTATGCGAAACAGGGTCTTCGAGCTAACATACCGGTAACACATGCAGTCTAATATGACCTTACTAACAACATAAAAAGTAAAATAAAGTTCAGTCATTTTTGAATGCGCCGTTCCTCCTCTTCTCTCACCACCCCTCCTAAAAATTCTATTGTAAATCTTGCTTTTGGTTTGCAAAAGTTCTTTCTTACTGAGTTGTAAAGCCAAGGGAACTGAAACAGGAGAAGACAAATATACATGTAATAATGACTTTTACAGAGTCTGAGTGTTACTGAATACACTTGCGCTGTAATTTAATGACTTAGACATCTTTGATATACAGTGATTTCAGGTACATAGAAAAGGGGAGGACAGATTCATTTACTAAGAGGTTAAAGAAGTGGGCATAAAATACTACACTGACCTCTTGGAGTGCACTGACCACGCACCTTTATTTCAATTAGATTAAGTGCTCTGTGAATGATTCATGATATTGTTGTTTATAGAATACATAGAATACAATATGCTATAACTATAATGTATCTGCCAAAGCTTAAGGAAAAGAAGAAAAGTAAACATGCATAGTATTTTCAGAACATCATCTTTTTCCTTAATCTATTCATTTCAAGAAAATAGAACTGTGTGGAAATAAGTACTATCTCCTTTTTACTGCTCAGTATGCCATCTACTGACCATTAACAGCATCTCGAATACAGATACCATTTTCATACAGAAGTGTAGGATACATTAGTATAATAACTGAGAGATTTGCTGACAGTAATTGTATGAGAATTCATTTAGTTAACTGATAAATTAGCTGAATGCAAGGTTGATTTAACCCCTTAATGACCACACACTGTCTTTTAACCCTTTCTCGCCAGAGCCAGTTTTGGCCTCTCTGACAGAGCCCCATTTTTGAAATCTGTCATGTGTCACTTTATGTGAGAATAACTTTTTGACACTTTAACCTATCCATGTGATTCAGAGATTGTTTTCTCGTGACACATTGTGCTATAAGATAGTAAGAAATTTTGGTCAAAAAATGATCGTTTATTTGTGAAAAATATCAAATTATGGTGAAAAATGTGAAAAATGTACCAATTTCAAACTTCAAAAATTTCTGCATGTAAGACAGATAGTTATTCCACTCAAAATAGTTTATAACTAGCATCTACCATATGTCTGCTGTAGTTTGGCATCATTTTTTTAAATGTCTTTTTTTTTTTTTTACGACATTAGGGGGCTTATAAATTTAGTAGTAATTTTCAAATTTTCAAGAAAATTTGCAATATACATATTTTTAGGGACCAGTCCAGTTCTAACGTGACTTTGATTGACCTGTATGTTAGATACCCCCATAAATGACCTCATCTAAGAAACTACACCCCTTAAAGTATTCAAAACCGAATTTAGGAAGTTTATTAACCCATTAGGTGTTTCACAGGAATTAAAGCAAAGTGGAAGTGAAATTTCAAAATTTCACTTTTTTTTGCAGATTTTCAATTTTTATACATTATTGACAAGAATACGGTAAATGTGATCAGATAAATGCAACTTAGTATTGATTTCCCCAATTCTGCCGTTTGCAAAGATATTCCATATTTGGTCCTAGTGCACTTTTTGGCTAAACCACAAGCCCCAGAAAAGGAGGAGCACCTACTGGACTCTGGGGCCTCATTTTCATTACAATTTTATTTAGGGGCCATTTCAGGTTTGCGGACACCCTAAGGTTCCAAAACTTAATAAATACCCCTAAAAAGACCCCATATTGGAAACTACACCCCTTACGGAATATATCCAGAGGTGTAGTGAGTATATCGACCCCACAGGCGTTTCACAAATTTTTTTTAGCGTTCGGCTCTGAAAAGAAAAAAAAAATATTTTTTCTAATAATCTGCAATTTTATCTGAAAATGTTTAATTTTTACAAGGAATCTTGGAAAAAAAGCCCCAAAATTGTGTTACGCAATTTCTTCCAAGTTCGGCAATACCTTACATGTGGGTGTAAACTGCTGTTTGGGCGCATGGCAGGGGGTACAAGGGAGGGAGCGCTATTTGGCTTTTGCCGCACAGATATTGGTGGGGCCATGTCGCATCTGCAAAGCCCCCAAAGTACTAGAACAGGTGAAACCTTCCAGAAGTTGCCCCATTTTGGATTCAACACCCCTCAGGGATCTCATCTAAGGGTGTATTTTGCATTTTGGGCGCACAGGTGTTCCATAGTTTTTTTTTAGCATTGGGCCATGGAAATGGAGGGGGGAAACGCAGTTCCACCATTGTTTTTGGGCTTCATTTTTACAGTATTCGCCATACGGGATAAATGACGGGATAACGTTACGAGGGGGGTCAGTAAAATGACAAGGATATAAATTTTATATACGTTTTTTTATGTTTTATTATTTTTACACAATAGAAGCGAGTTTTATAAAAAGTTGCGTTTTTATGTTGTCCTATTCTGACAGCCATAGCTTTCTTAATTTTTTGCATATGGAGCTGCTTGTGGGCTTGTTTTTTACGAGATGAGTTGATGTTTTTATTGGTACCATTATGGGGGGCATGTGATGCTTTGATCACTTTTTATTAAGGTTTTTGTGAGGCATTTTGTACAAAATACAGCAATCCTGGTAGTGTTTTTTTTTTTTTTTTTTTTTACAGCGGTCACTGTGCAGTATAAATGACATGCTAGTTTTCTTCAGCAGGTTGATACGATTACAGTGATACCACATTTGTTTGTCAGTATCCGTGACAAGTTAGTTTTACTCTGTGGGTTGAGACGATTACGGTGATACCCAATTTATGTAGTTTTTTTATTTGAAAGCACAATTTTTTTGAAAAAAAAGTGTTTTTATTGTGTAAAACAATATTTATGCATCGCTATCTTCTAATAGCCAGAACTTTTTAATTTTTCCGTATACAGAGCTGTGTAAGGACTTTTTTTTTTGCGGGATGAACTGACGTTTTAATTGGTACAACTTTGGCGTTTATATGAGTTTTTGATCGCTTTTTATTCCATTTTATGTGCTGCAGGATGTACAAAAATCGCAATTCTGTGACTGTTTTTTGTTTTTGTTTTTTACGGCGTTCACCGTACGGGTTAATTAACATGACAGATTTATAGGGTGGGTCGCTACGCACGCGGCGATACCAAATATGGGTACTTTATTTATTTTTGATCTTTTTTGGGGCGATTGGCGTTTGTAAAGGGGAAAAGGGCGATGTACGTATTTTTATTTTATTTTTTGTGTTTGTGTTTTACTTTTTTACACTTTTTTTTTACTTTTTCACACTTTTTACACTTTTCCCCAGGGGGGAATTGCATGAACGATCGTCAGATCGTTCATGCAATAGGAGATCAGCATACAGCTTATAGCTGTAAACTGGTCTCCATGGCCACTGTCAGTCACACTGCCCACAATGCATTGTGGGCATCGTGACGTCACCAGACAACCCGGATGCTGTCATTCAGAATCCGGGCTGTCTGGTAGGAGATCAGTAGCGGCGCTGAAGCGCCGTTACTGCGCCGGGATCGCGGTCAGCAGGAGCTCACTCCTGCCGCCCGCAGCTGTGATGTCGTGTCCACGATGTCGCGACATCGGGGGGTTAATCCCCCGTGGCCGGAGCTCACTCCGGCCGTTGGGGATGCGGCATGATGCCAGCGGTAAAATACCGCCGGTTCCATGCCGCGATCTTGCACGCTCCGCTTGTGAGCGCGCAAGATAGCCTTGACGTACTCATACGGAAATTTGCGGGAACCCCTACCCGACATTGCCGTATGAGTACGGCAAATGTCGGTAAGGGGTTAAAGGGGTTGTCTCACTATAATGATTGCCTTTTATATTAAAAATCTTGTAAAAACAAGTCACTTTACAATATGTGTCCATTAACAGTATCTTACCTATTCTGAGATACCCCATCTTGTATGGGCTGCATCAGCTCCTCAGGTCACTATAGCTACAGACCTGTGTTACTCTCTCATGATAGGCTGTCAGCACTGGTTGCTATACCTACAGACCTACTACTGTCGCCAGTAGTAAACAGTAAACACGCCCCTGAATTCAAAATGAAACCAAGAAAACAGGACTGAGGTAAGATGAATCAGTGTAGTGAGACATATTTTGATATTTTTAACAGTTTCACTTTTTAGAGTAGCCTTCTGACCATGGTTGGGATTGGAAAACCTACCAATTCCAGTCATTTGACCCTTTGATTGAATGGGCCTTGACTGCTTCAGGATCAAAGAGGAGACCCCCTACAATCAGGTCACCACATTTTTTAGTGACAATATTGAACACTGAAGAAACCTCCTGCAGTCAGTCCTGGGGACCTAGCAAAAGGCAACAGAACTCTGTTCAGTCAGCCTGCTATTACAGCACACTAAAGGAGACAAGAATTAAATGGGATGCGCTTGCTTCCTGGCGTGTTTGGGCCAGAAAACTGTTGTGGGCCTGTATAACATATAAAAGGTCTTCGGCTAAAAATGGGCGTCACATCCTACATCCTTGATGATTTTGTCTGTGCCAATTCTTAGGAGTTGTGTCGCGCCACAGTCATAAGATTAGACACATTTATAAATGTGTCTCGACAGAATGTGTTGCAAAAATGGAGTACTAATCCATGCATTTTCAAAGTGGTCAGACTGAGACAAAATTTTTGGGCAACGTGTATGAAAACTGTCTAGGACTAAAATTCTCTTTATTGCCCATAGCTACCAATCAGAGCGCCCCTCTCATTTTTCCAGAGCACTATATCAAACGAAAGGGGCGCTTTGATTGGTTGCTATGGGCAACAAAGTGAGTTTTAGACCTGGACAGTTTTCATACATGTAGCCCTTTGTCTCACAACAGGACACATTTCTAAAGTGTTGTGAGACACTTTCATACATACTGACTAATGCTACACTAACTTACTAAGAAATCTGTCTTTATGATCTGTGCCAGTTTTCATACATGTGTTCCTAACAACAGCCTGTGTCATAGTGACACAGAGGGTAATATATTAGCATACAATAGTATAGCAATACATAATAAACATAAAATAAAGTTATTAAATGATACTCCTTTAATGGTACTTTAAAAATATAGTCAAAAAATTTAAAAAACAAACGAAAATGAACTAACAATATAAAAATAATAATTTAGTCCTAAAAAAAAATTCTATTGTATATATACTACATAAAAAACCTACACAGACCGTAAAAAGAATTGATTTTATAGGTTATTTAGTTTGAAACATGAACAGTATAAACAAAAAAAATCAAGAAAACATGCAGAAAACAGCTTTATTATGTTCACAGTGCAATGTAAAAAAAATATGTATCTGGTGAAGAAAATAAAAACTGTATCCCTGCACAGCTTTTATTTATCACACTTCGCTTAAAAATCTAACTTTCTGAAATTTTTTGCGTTGCTTCGACACCCCAAAAATATTGGAATAAAAAGTGACAAAAAGTTTTATGGGCAACATGTATGAAAAGGGCTGCGACAGGTTTCTGTTATATAGATGTATAAATAGTACGCATAAACTTGGAGCAGATTGCAACAGACATGACACTTTTGAAAGTGTCAAAGATGTGAGGGTGTGTCATGCCAAAGGAGTACAATGCGCAAAATATGTACAACAAATGTGCCATAGTTTGGCGCAAAACTGTCGTACAAATCTATACCACTTTCAAAGTGGCATGGCTGAGAATCATTTTGTCATAGAAGGGGACACAGTTATAAAGTGCTGTGAGACACCTTCATACATACTGTGGGATTGTACACTATTAAAAACAGAGGTAGAACAAGAAAGTTGGCTCCAGGTTCATACATGTCCCCCTATGTGCTTTAAAACTGTATCATAAAAAATTTCAATACACCATGTAAAAAAGCGCTCATATAGGTATGTCCAGAGAAAAAATCAAAACGGTCACCGAAAATGGTAATGCAAATATTTATAAAAAAATTAATCTACAGAAGAAATAATACGTCATTCACACTGCACAGTGAACACCAAAAAAACAAAAATAACTATTGTGCAATTTTTCCCCCATTCTACCTACAAATGGTATAAAAAATGTTCTGCAAAAAAACCCTTATATGATTTTGTCAACGAAAAAATAAAAATTAAAGTCTTTAAACAACCTATCACATCACTTCTAGAAATAACTGATCTATTAGGCTAAAGCGTGGATTCAATTTATGTACAATTTATGTACTTTTGAATTGGCTCTCTTTTGTGCCAGATTGATCATACAGCAGATCTTAACCCTTTAACAACCGCTCACTGTCTTTGATGGTGGGCGGTGCTTATTCTCTGTCTGCAGAGACACCAAAAGAAGTTGCTGCAGACAGAGGGGGTTTGTGGCTCCCAGTGGCGTAACTGCACTAGTAAAAGAGCTGTATTTAAAACTTCCATTCCTAGAGGAGTCTCTGTGAAATGAAGGGACCAGAGGAAGCCTCCGATCCCTGACATTTAACCCTTAGATTGCCCCTGCTCCCTCCGGTCACTGATGTAGCCTGGGGAATATCTACACAGTCATCCCTTGGGACTGTATAGCAAGCTTATTGTCAGGGCACACTGTGTGTTGCCCTGATAGCAGTTTCTGTGTTACTGATATAGAATGTATTAATATACAGGAGTATGCTAATATGTTACTAAGTGTAAAAAAAAAAGTATACAATAGTTATCACTTAATGGGATTTAAAAAAAAGTAGACAACATAAAAAGTGAGGAAAAAACATAAATAATAAAAATAAATATTGCGTAAAAAAATTATTGTGCATACATTACAAAAAAAAAAAAAAAGCCTACACATATTAGGTATCCACAAGGCTGTAATATCCTGTGGAACTAATCTAATGCGTTATTTACTGTGAAATGTGAATGGTGCTAAAAATGTATTTAAAAAAAAATGCAGAAATGCTGCACAAAAAGATTTTTCTTTTAATTTATGCAGTAATTTATATATAAACTTAAATTATGACCCCAAAAATTAAGACTTCTTCCGTATAAAACAAGTCCTCATATAACTGCATCACTTAAAAAATAAAAATGTTATGACTGTTAAAATGCAGGAAAGCAAAAATTAAAAAATGTAGCTGGTCATTAGGGCCTTTTCAGGGCTGGTACCTATGGGTTTAAGGCTGCTAATTGATCCTACTGGCACACAATGGGGTCTGTCAGGGTTCTGCCACTGTTTTTTACTTACCATTAAATGTGACAGATTTGCCAATAGATGATCTCAATAGTGCCCTGAACACCAATGTGAACATAGCCTTATAGTCATATATAACTGTAATCCCATGATACACTTATTACCCCCCCTTTTACTCAATGCCAGCCTACGACATAGCACCACAAGCGCCCGACGATCTTGCCACCAACACAGAATCCAACTTACTTCACTAAGAGCTGTCGAGATCTTTATATCCATAACCTTTGTCAAAAACACAGCAGTCCAGCTACCATTCTGTGCATGGATTTAAAGATACTTATTTAATAAGACTTGGCTCACATCAGCATTGAAGGATCCGTTTGAAACCTCCGTCCCAAGTTTTGTCGGGTATGATGTAAAAAATAACACAGCAAGTTGCACAATTTTTTCTATAAAAACCATAGGTGTCCTGTGAAACGGATCCATTTGCACCAGGCCTAAATTGAATACACTTAA
The DNA here is from genome assembly GCA_025379985.1 of Phyllomedusa bahiana. Lineage (NCBI taxonomy): Eukaryota > Metazoa > Chordata > Amphibia > Anura > Hylidae > Phyllomedusa > Phyllomedusa bahiana. The sequence goes on along the minus strand of JAODAL010006393.1, from coordinate 29,980 downwards.
GTCTGGTTACTCATCCTCATTCACTTTCCGTCAAAATGGGATGGAATGGATCACAACCAAAAACGACATGTAGATATTGGTCACGCTGGTAAAAATGTTATGGCCGCATCTCGCTCGGATTAGAGCACTAACACAACACGAAATGCATGCCAAAATGTTACCGAAACTACGGTAATCCACAGTTGATCATAAGTGACAAGCCCCAAGGCAGATAAGTGACAGTCTATGGGGCCGGAGGCGCGATCAGCCGACCCCAAACACCCGTGCCGTAATTGTGCGTACTTGTAAGCACCGCACAATTATGGCCATGTGAACATAGCCTAACGATGCAATTTCTTTTTTTTAAACTGATCTCTTGAGAGCTCTAGAAATTTGTCAAAAAAAAGGATACTTTTTTTTCCATTTGTATCAGTTTATTTCGGAAAGAAATCAATCAGTTTCTTTTTTTTTGCAAATCTCTGACACTTGTCTGCACATGCCCAGAAAAATGTACAGGTATATATAACGGATGTAAACAGATCTCCATCCATTTATATCTGTTTTCCATTGACTTCAAGATAAAAAAAAACAAAAACGTAAAGGTCCGTTCTGTATGGATTCTGATCTTGCAAACAGAAAAAATAGTAAAAAAAATAGTAAAAAGAAGAACCGAAAAAAACAAAAGGCAACTATCTCCTCTTCCGTTTCTTACTATTTATTCACCAAACGCACACCTAGAAGAGATTTTGAAAAGCAAACACCGACGGTGAATCGCCTAGGCTTACTAGCACCTAACACCTCCCACAAAACACCCAAAAATAATATTAAGTAGATGAATTTTATTAACCCATTTTTCAATACATTGTCATAACAATCAAAGAGGGCTCATGTCAGTAATACAGGGGAATCAGATTTGCTTTCATATTCAATCTACAAGCGAGTCTAAAAGATCATTCTGTTAACTTCTGTTTCCACTGAGCAGGGGAACTGAGCATAGCTCTTTACCTGTAACTGAGTCCTCTCCCTACACAAACAAATGGTGCGAAGTAGCGCCCACACAGGCCTGCTAATCAATCAACCAGGTCCGAATGAACGTAAAGGAGAAATCTTTATTAACAACTCCAATGTACAGCAGACTAAGGCTAAAAATCCGGGAACCCTACTTGAACACGATTCATAGTTATAAGGTCTTGGCACAGTAAAATAAATGGATAATTCCAGTTATGAAACGGATAAGTTAGCGGCTAGTAGATACGCACGGTAAGGTTTAACCCATCCAGTTTTCCTGTGGATCCGAAGCCGATTTAATGGGGCAACAAGGACCAAAAAATAGAACTCATATTTCAATAGGTTCTGAATACGTAAAGATCCTGAAATACACACCAACCTGACTATATTTAGAACTAACATGAAGCATATCTTTTAATACGCAATATAACTCCTACAAAGTAAACCAAACCCCACCCCCTCCAACCCCAACCGCCCACAAATACATCAACACTCATCTCCACTCTAGACGCACACCAAAGAAGACCTTGGGGTGGAGGTCTCTAGTATTACAATCAATATCAAAAAAAATCCAATAAGCTCTCCCTATGTCTAACCTTGCGTGACCATTCTTGATCCTCACTCTATATGGCTTGTCCACCTGCTCTATTGCATAAAAAAACGAAACCAAAACAACGCCTCCTGATTTTCTATAAAAATGCTAGCTGCTACCTGGACGTATGTTATGTTTTTTTTGGATGCTGTACAAGTGTTTCCGTATTCAGTATTTTAATTTCCTTGTGGTTGCTACCGACATACTTTTTATTGCACATATGTGTCATATCTATTATATATATCACATGGGTGGCTATCACAACTAAAAATTTAGTATGTTATATTTCGTATTTCTCCTTACGTATCTTATAAAATACTGAGGTTCTTTTTACTGCACATTGCATAGATTACAACGGGCACCCACCTCAGGGGAAAAACCCTTAAGGGAAAGCCAAGTGGTCTGGGGATTATCAGAATAATGACACTAAGAAATCATAGGATTTCGAGTTTCAGTACATGAAGGAATACACATAACTCCACCTCCAAGATTTACTGCGACACAGCGTGGGGTCTTGACGTAGGATATTTAAAATTTTTGTGGAACAGATCCTTAATTTATTTATAAATTAATTACTGTATTTGGTGAAAATAACCACCCGAGTTCGCAGTATTTTTAAAATTTCTGGTTATTTGAATATGAGCAAGCATAATTCTTGTGCGTTCTTTAATTTTTATTTTGTTCTTCGCTGCCTCCAAAACTAATTGTGCGATTGTAACGCCCTTGTCTCAAATCTTTGATCATATTATTTTTTTCAGCCTTTCTTGATAAACATCTTCACAGTACATTGATCTAATGGCCCTAACGAATTCACCATAGTGATTGCCGCCACAGTATTGAGATGGCAGCTATCTGCTTTTTAAATAGAATTACACTGCACTAGGTTTCTGTACAAAGAATGATCAACACGTCCAACTGTTGTATCACCCCTAGAAAAGAGAATGCGAGAAAGGTACACCTTCCCTACTCCATTTGCATGTGAGTTTTTAAATACATATGATTCGAATTGATGTAATCCATAAAGTCTAGTATGACTGCTACATCGCGACCCCATAGAGTCAAGAGGTCGTAGATGTAGCACCCATACCATACGATACAATCCAAAAACGATTATTTCTCATTATAATGACATGGTGCCCCAACCATCCATCAAAAAATTGGCGAGAGAGGTGAGAAGAGGGTGGCTCCATAGGGGCACCAAACAGCTGCAGATAATAAATGTCTTGAATTTAAAGAAGTTATGTTTAAAAGATATTCAACCACCAACATTGATAAATTCCTTAGAATAGCAGTTCATACGGACTGAATTAGTAGGAGAACAAACGCAACGCTGCTATTGTTACATCATGGTGTAAACTGAGTAAAAACTGAACGACATCATAACCACGTATAATTGTCTCGCCATTGTTTTTCTGTCAAAACTTCAGTACTGCACTGTAGTTGTCTCATGATATAGCCAGGGAATTCTCTGGACTAAAAGGTTGTAAATTTTTAACAAGCCAGACACTTAACCCCTTTACCGCCGGAAGCCAGTTTTGGCCTCTGACCAGAGCGCCCCATTTTTGAAATCTGTCATGTGTCACTATTATTAAAACAACTTTTTTGACACTTTAACCTATACCATGTATTTCAAGATTGTTTTTCCTCGGACACAATAATACTTTTAATAGTAAGAAATATTTGGTCCCAAAAAATGGCTTGTTTTATTTGTAAAAATATCATAAAATCGTGAAAAATTTGAAAAATATACCCCAATTTTAAACTTCATAAAAAATTCTGCATGTAAGACAGATAAGATTATATTCCACTCAAAATAGTTTATAACTAGCAGCAATACCAATATGTCTGCTGTAGTTTTTGGCCTCATTTTTTAAATGTCTTTTTTTTTTTTTTTTTACGAACAATAAGAAGGCTTCAGAAATTTAGAGTTCAATATTTCAAATTTCAACAAAATTTGCAAGACACATTTTCTCTCCTCCACCCCACCATACACGATCGCGCAAGCGCCTGACTACTTACCACTCACGACGTTACACCCCAAACTCCATGCCATTACCGCCCTCTCTCGCCGCCAACTCCCTATGTGTCCCAGCCTACCCTGCTGACCCCCATCTACAACATCTACTCAGACCTCAATCAATAAGAAACACCCACAAATCATCACTCGCCACCAACTCCAGCACATCATCCCATCCTGACTCTACCTTATATCCGCCACCACAACTGCTCGAATCGCTCAGCACAGACCCATACGTCACCAACCCCTCGACCACTCTCTCACATACGACTACCCAGACAGCCCCTATCTACCATGTTAATCACCAACCACATCATACACGATCATGGCCTGCAACTTCTTACACCCCTGTACGCACGACTCCCACCCTTTAGCGGTGTCTTCACAAGAAACCACGACCTACCCAAGCGATCCCGCAAGTGGCTGAAGCACTCACACTTCAAGCAGCGACGTAGGTATCAATAACAAATTTCTACTTTTTGTACATTGATACGCCCACATCAATTATCTCCTCCAATCCTTAACCCACACATCTATTTTACACACTCACATCTCAGTTTCGACCCCTATACATCTCAACCCATCTACTTAACCATCACCATATATCACACGTACTTTTCTCAAGGAGCTCTTTTCCCGAACCTGAACTCAAGTACCGTTATACCACCAAATCTCGAAAATCCATATTGAGCCCCTAAACCACTCTCCCCACATCCACGCTCAGTCTAGCCTCCGACGCTACTTTCCTCCACGTCCTCCACCGACACACACTATCTCCCCCCCAATGCTACTGAGCTCTCCCCCCTCATAATCGCAATCATATTTCTATGAGCGACTGAAGCTCTAACAATTACCAATCAGCCACGCAACCCACTCACAACCCTCCAGCTACCGAAGAACTGAACAAGCACAATTACACACACGATGAGAACACGGTATAATCTAACAAGAATATCGGCTGGAGCACCTACACATAACATAGCACAGCACAGTAGGTGACACTCAGGAATATGTTTACTACAAGCGATTCGGAAGTTGTGCGGCCACGTGCACACACAAATAAGTAAACAGCCACACACATCAATTGGCTCGTAACTAAATCAACGCTATTTTTAAAAAGCGTTTTTAGATGCTCAACTATGTGTTACTGCAGGCAGAACTAAGATCACAATCAAACGTCGACGGCGACTTCACCCGTCAATGAGTCTCTCATTTACGATCTAAAAGAAGTATGGGTACATTTTGTGTAGTCTCTCACAACATTCACAGACGATCATAGATAGGCATGTAGTCAACACATCAGTAACAATCGCCTACTACACACAACATCTATTATGAGTGTACGTCTTTCTTCATTCAAAACTGTGTAGAGGTAATTGTGGTACAAACTCATACCAATCCCTATCTACCGTTAAAGCCAAAATAAAAGAGACATAAAAGTCGTACACACTTGACATCCACTTGTGGCAACACACACATTACACTAGCGCCTAAGAGTGGTTACGCTTACCTTTCTGATTTGTCATGAGTTCGACTGAGATCCTATCTCATTCTATTAGATCATACTATAAAAATAGACATAGGCAACAATAATACATCTAGAAAAAAGTTAATGAAGTGATCTATGCTTCATGATTTGATGGAAGTAGTAAGATACAAAATTAAAAGCACTTACTTAAAAGTTATATGGTATCACATTTGAGAAGGAGCTTCTTCTTTTGGCTGCGTCATAACTAAACGTCTATCACTAGAACTCGATTTTGGTAGCTTATTGATAATGATACTGTATAAAGACGAACTCTATATACATAATTCACTCATATAGCTAAGCTCTCATGTAGTACGAGTGAGAGACCTGATGCGGTATCATGTAGCAGCAAATGAAGACTCATAGTTATGGTTACATGATCTCGCTCTTGCAGTGAAGAAGTAACAACATGAACATAGAGCTTTGGTGGATGGAGATCAGACGATGCTCAAGATAGCATACTAATTATGATTTAGAAATAGGTCAAAGCGTAAAACACTAGTATAAAATAATACACACGTAACCACACACGGATGATCCTGTCGGGTGGGGGGTCGGAGTGATTCGGTGAGATCCCATCACGTAACATGCTTACACCAATATGACATTCATTGCTAGTTAAGATAAAGAGTGGCACAATGAGTGAGAATTGGTAGAGTGGCGATCTCGATATCAGTCATTTTCTGTATACAGCTGGGAGCAGAAGGCCAAATATAGATAGGAATTACTAGTGGCGGGGTGGTGGGCTGGAGATTTGGAGTGGTTTTTGGATGGTTAATCAACTCAGCGACACAGATATCGATAATAACGTCACATGTGCAACAAATGACATAGATGTCAAGTAGTGAGAATGACATACTGAGGACACACGCTCTCGTATGAAGAGCATATTTAAGTTGCGAATAAATATGTGCACGTGTGGACACATTCGATAACACATCTGGGTATTAAGACCTATCAATTATGATACCAGTGGGGTCATGTGATGTGTATGAGATGGAGTAATGATGTATTAAAGACAGACAATGGAAGCTTGGAAATTGCTAATTCACATTAAGTGGGGGAAGGGGTATTGTGGATTGGTGTTGTGTGGGGTGTTGAGATTGTATTTTTTGGGGGAGCTGTTCTCTATGTTATGTGTGAGGGTAAATTGATAAGTTCTTTGTGGAAAGTGTTTTTTTGGAGAGGTGAAGTGTGAATAGACATTATTGTGGTGCTAACAACATAATTGTCACAGGTGTCATTTTAGGTGATGGGGTGAGGGTGTAGTAGGGTGGTGGGAGGGGTGTGAGGGAGGGGGGGGTGGTGTGGGGTGATACTATCCAGTGAGGGGTTATAAATTTACAAATAGGTTAGGAGTATCCTTCTGGTGATGAGAAACGTTACAAACTGTTATAAAAATATCACAATAGTGGTGTGATAGAATAGTCCATCTCACACTAGAGTTAAGCTGTGGTTGGGGGGGGTGGTGGAACGTAGGGGGCTTGTTTAAAGTTTTGTATTACGTGGAATGAAAGGGTGTGGGGGAGTGGGATTTCTCGGTGGTTTTGTGTTTAATGAGGGATCAAAGTGGGGTAGATGGTCGTAACTAGGAAATAAGGTCAATGAGTGAGGTTCCAAGAGTGATGTTCTGTTATACAGACGATCATGTTACTATCAAATGTGTAGAATTTGTGACAGTGAGAAGTCAGATGTAGATTACATACACACATGGGGGTATTGAGTAGAGATATGTGACTGGTTCTCAATTCCATAGCACATGTACACAGTGTGGGGTATGAGAGGGTATATTTTTGTTTAGGTTAGGCTCGGAGATGCTAATGTGGAAGATATTTTGTTCTGTTACATTATAGTTCGAGATTGGGGGATGAGCACATCTCAAGAATAGTGGTAAACACATTTGATGGAGACCAGAGTATGAATTCACAGTGTTAATAACAGGTGAAGAATAGATGAGGCCCATAGTCTTTCTCTAGAATCGTGGAGTTTGAGGGATAATATCACGAACTATAGTTGAGAAAATCATAGACTACTATGGTACTAACACTGCGTCTTAAGATTGGTAAGAGTACGACCTGAGGTATCACATTGATGGATGCAGTACAGAGATTTGAGAGATGATTTTTAGTAAGGAGATGTGGGTGGGGGGGCAACTTGGCAATTGTGGTCGAAGGCGATGCCTATTCCTGTGCGCAGACTTAATTGTGTACACAGGGGGGGAAAATTTATATTCGTGATTTATCATTTAGAATATGGGTCCGGGCTGATCAGATGGGATGTATGTGTAACGACAAGGGTAGATCGTGGTGGTTGGATTATGGGGGTTTATACATGTTTTTTTGGGGATTGCTAAGTGTGTGTATGTATGTGATCCGTATAGGTTCTGTATATTGGTTTGACGCATAACAAGTGAGTCTTACTTATGGGGATATATAATAAGATGCGGGACACCGGGTTTCAAATCACTGAATTGTAAATATTAATACAAGATGGGAGCACATGGTATGTTATAGATGGTATTGAGTAAATAAAAATTTGGTGGACAGGGTGTGAAGTGTTGTGTTTGCAGTTGTGGGGGGGGTTGTGGGGGGTTGATAGGTTTTTTTTTTGTGGGGGGGAGTGGGGGGGTTTGTGTGGGTGATGAGAGGGGAGGAGGTGTGAAAGTTACGTTGGGCGTATGGGGGTGAAGGTGTTTGGTGAAAGGGATATGACTTAGGGTCGCTACAGTACAAAGTAGGGTCTGTGCTCGTAAGATGAGAGGGGTGGTTCTGCAGATATTGAATGGTAGGGGTTAGATGAACGGAGGGGCTAAAATTCGAGGTTGGGTATTGACTGTAGTTTTGGTGTAGAATGGATAGATTAGGTGGGGCGAGCTCTTGAATAGAGTAACGCTTAAACAATCGTAGGTAACTCTTAGACAATGGGTTAATAGTGTTAGAGTTGACACTAAGAGTAGACTTAGTCGGTGATAAATTAAGACTCAGAATTAGACTGGAACACAGAGTGACAAGTTTGTCGACAACTAGCAGTGGTAGGGAAGAGACGTTTTATAGAGAGGGAGGGGGGGGGGGGGGGGGGTGGGGTAGAGGGGATAAATTTTAGGGGGTTGGTTATGGTATGTGGTGTGAGGGGGGTGAGGGTAATAAGGAGTGTAATTTGTGGGTTAGGTTGGTGGGGGGTGTGGGGGGGGGGGAGTGGAAGGGGGGGGTTTGGGGGTTTTGGATGGGGTGGGGGGGTTGGGGTGGGGGGGGGGGGGGGGGTATAGGGGGAGTTTAGGGGGTGGAGTGGGTAAGGTATATGGGGGGGTTGGGGAAAATGGGTGTTGGGGTAATGGATTGTTAAAATAGGTTTTGATTGATGTTTGTGATGTGGGTTGTGGAGTGAGGGGGATATGAGTGTAGGATGTATGTGGGGGAGGAATGTGATTAGTGGTAAATTTTATTAGGGGGGGATGGTGTAGGATAATGTATTTAAAGGGTTATTATGGTATATGAATGGAATGGTGGTGTAGGATAGGATGAGGGAAGATGGAAGAGAAGTTAGGATGGATGGTGGGGGTGAGGATAGAAGAATGAATAGGATTATTGTTAAGGAATTGTATGGAGGATGGTTTGTGATGGGGAAAAAAAGAGAAGTTGATAAAGAAGGAAAGGTGTGGGGGATTGGTTGAATAGTTTTGTAAAGATGGGTAATTGAATAGTTAGATAAATAGAAATAATGAAAGAGAGATAAGAAAGCGTTTATTTAGAAGTTGTGAGGGTATGTATATTAACGCTAGGCGTATTCATACCCCCAAATGTCGGGACGGGTTAATCGTTCATTTAAAGAACATTGCTAGAATATCGGTGCTTAACCCAGGTGGGAGATGTTTTTTGTATCATCTAAATAGCTTAGCTACTAGAGTACACAGCCTCCCGAAAGACCAAAGACGACTACGACGATACCTCCACTTACGCACATCATACTCGCCGTAAGAAAAAATACAATGTGCGCTTCCTCCTCTCACTGTACAATATAAAGAAAATCCGGTATTCTACCTTTTCGACGAGAGTCTCCAAAAGATACTATCTATACTGTCTTTTGTCAGTAACATGTACCCCTAATGCTAGTCCCATCACAACTTGTCAATCATTTTTTCTAGTTCTTTTTTCTCTGAATCAATACACAAAAGACTCACAAAGCCTACGTATGGCTATTTCTTTTAAAAAACTGTGCAGGGAAGTACATGAGGGCATATGCTCTGTACATGGTTAATCTGAGTCCTCTCACTACATACACAGCAAGCATACACACTGAGGACAGAGTGTGACAGGAATCTACATGCATCTAAAATTACACTTCTGCTCAATAAATTTTATCCAGCACAGGACAAAGCAGCCCAAGAAAAGCTCTGGTGTATCATGATAGTAGACTTCCTGCTCCCCCCTGCACAATGACTTCCAGACTCAGAACAACACAACATGATCAACAATCAATCAACCAACCTCAAGCTGTCATGTTAGCACTGGACGCCAACCTTCAAGCTGTCTTACTTTCGTCCAAAAATGCTTTCTCTCCATACTGTAAAACACTTGACTCTCTCCAAGGTGCTGAAACAAATGCAATACTGAGTTTCCCCCTAATCTGCAACTCAGTAATTTAAAGCAGGTAGTTTGTTAGTATTAAGACTCTCACTTACTTCATGAATGTTTCCTCTGAAATAGGTACTTCTATAGACACGTTTCACATGCATTACATAATAAATCTCTGTATCTACAAGAAAGCAAGTGCTAAACTCACTCCTCACCATCTGCAACTTATAGAGCGCCTCTACAGGATCCAGATTCACAAGCCTGTCTCATTAGGTCCCTACTACCACAATCCCTGACATTAGGACTGCGGTGAGTTACTATCAGCTGTATAGCATTTTCCAGCTTGCTAATCGCTTAGCGAGTCTTTACAAGGGACAAAATATGTTGGAGGATGGTCCTAAACAGATTCTCAAGATCACAGGTGTATTTACAAAGACTGCTAAAGCGAGCTTACCCAAGTTTTCGAGTCATAAGACCAAAACAAAAACAAGTCTTCCTTGATGACTAAAGCACAGCAAGAGACAATGCCACTCATCCAGATCACAAGCGCATAGAGCAAAGAAAGGTGTTGGTACCTAGGTGAAAGCTGTGAATTCAACACAAGACATGACACGCATTAATATGTATTTGATTAAAACGTCTTATTTGCGCCTTTCACCTAACACCAGTATAGAAGCGCTAGTCAATAATGAACATTTGGAATACCCTTTTAAATCTACAGAGGAAAAAATCCACTACATGAAAATGGTGTTTTGAAAATTCCAATCGACATTGGAAATCTACAAGAGTTCTTTTATGTCTGAGAGTAACCTAAAACTTTTCTGTTTATAAACAACTATGCGAGCACCTTCAATTATGGTCAGAACAAATTTAGAGCGGAGCTTTATTGGTCAACTGGGCATTCACAGGCACTTATATGTATATAGTTGTACGGTCTGGTGGCAGGTTCATCCACTTTTTGTGTATACTACCCCATATTTATGTAACATGGCTGGACCAATATGTAAACTAAGCACTTCTCACCCTTTGTCTCACTCACACCCCGCTTATAAAGATTGTAAGCTCATGGGAGCAGGACCTCATACTTCTGATCTGTAAGTAGCTTTTTACTGTGTAATAATTGTTTTCTCCTGTCTGTACTTATACCTCTAAATTGGTAAAGTGCTGTAAGTGAAATATGATTTGCCGCTTCATAGAATAAAGATACTTTAGGATTATTTAATTATATTATTCTTTAATTATTAAAATGTCAACATGTAGAAACATCATTAGAGTATAAACACTCGACTTCTGAAATTCGTTAATGTTATGAGTAAGCCATGTTAATAATTGCAGCAACCTAAATAATTTTTTACTCCTCAATAAGTATCAAAACTATTTCCTCACTTAGAGTAAGGTCATATGAAGGGCTTATTTCGGATGGCAGCGAATTTTCTCCTGCACTGCCGCTAAACTCAAAGTCCCGCAAAGACTTCTGAAAAATTGTACACCTCTGTTTTCCTCATAGGAAAGTGAGAGGTAACACTGGGACTGGCCGGAGCGTGTACTTTCAACAGCAGGAGTATAGCGGCTCACACAGGTCACACCCGGCGTGAGTGCTCGGTGGTGAACCAGGTATTAGGTGAAGCTATCTATCCAGCGCAGCTATCTATCCTCTCTTCGTATGGACACACTTGAACACATACATAACACACGGAAGCGAGAGAGTTTGAGAGCATACACACACACACAGACACAAAACAAACACAACACTTCGAGAACTCTCTAGGGCTCTACTCTCTAAACATTATCTCGCTCTATATTATATCTACAGCGAACTACTTTCACAGAGTTACAATATTACTGAGTTATCTCTCTATCCTGACTTTATATGGCGCGAAGCGTGAGCATGAGCTGAGGTTCTAGTGCGAGCGTGCCTGCTGCGCGCTAGTTAAGTGCGTGGGATTCACGCTAGCGTTGACAACACCTGATCTAGATACACACACACATGAGAGCTCACGCAAGCGAGTGAGTGTGAGAGTGAAGCGCGAGAGGTGAGTGGAGCAGTGTGATGAGAGCTCAGCGTGTAGAGTGGAGTGTTTTATTTGTGTATATTAACACAATCAACAGTAGACACACAGTGCTCATCAGTATTGAGGAGCGCGCTGCGAGAGAGAGGAGAGAAGTAGTAGAGATCGTGATAGATGTTTTAGAATCAGAGAGTATATTTAACAGAGATTTGAGATCAACAATAGGAGGTGATCAGAGTTATTACATCTGTCAACTCTGTCACTTCTACTACTTAATCAGAGTAAGCTTGTAGGAATCTCCCATTGTTGTGGTTGGGTTCTATTTAGTCTCACTTAGGTGAAGTGCGGAGGTCATCTCATACTCTATATGGGGTGATATATTTAGGAGACGTAGATGAAAGAGAGATGGAGCGACGTTAGGCGTCTGAGATTGTATCATATCTAGAGTAGTTGATGGAAGTGGTGAGTGTAGAGCGAAAGTTTATATAATAAACCTCGCTGATACAATAGCGTAATTGATCTTATATATATCTCTACTCTCTCTATGAGCTTCTCTTGTTGTGATAATTTAGTTTGACATAATCTCATTCAATTTCGAGAAGCGATCTGCTTTTAGTAGTGTGGGTGGTAGAAGAGTCAATAGTGATGGGTGGAATATACAGTCATGTGTGAGAGAAAAGCTTTTCTCTCTTTGAGTCTTTTATGCAAGTGATACTTATAGAAAAAATGATTTTATAAATTAAATCAGTTATTATTTTATATCAACTGACTATTCTATATGTTTTTTGAATATCTGGTGGACAAGACTATACTTCAGAGATGTTGTATCTATCTTCATCTAGTATAGGAATAGAAACTTTATCCAGATTGAGTAATATGTATGACAGATGGTGGTGCTCGTCATAATATATTGTTATTACTATGTTATTATTTGTGAGAGATTTAGTCTAGTTTTATGGATGAGTGTGTTGTTTTTATACGTTATATAGTATTTAGATTTTATTTTGAGAATAGATTTGAAGAGTTTATATCTTATGGAGCTAGGTTGACAACACATTTGAGAGTCTTGAACACATACAAGATTATTTAATGTTGTGAGTGATACTGACAGGTATATACACATCTATGTGTTCATTGACTGAGTTATATATATTATTTTGTGTGTCATCTGAGATCAGTGAGTTATTAGTTTAACTTATATATGGTATTAAGAAGTTGTGTAGGAGAGAGGATTTGTCAGAGAGAATATATTTGTCTCGATATGTAGTGTTCTGTGGGGGAGGGTTTTGTTATTTATCTATAATTGTGTGATAGAGTTTGAGTAGTCTGATGATTTATAGGGGTCTCTATCTCTATCTCTATAGGTAGGTATTAATTGAATTTGTCTAGTTAAGAGAATTTTTGTGAAGTTATTTGTCATTTATTTTGTAGGTATTTGGGGTTGATAAGTTGTATTTTCTCATTTTTGTTTGGAGTTTGTTTATTTGTATGTCTAAGTGTTGTGGTGTAGGGTGTGTTGGATAGGTGTTGATTCAGATTTTTTGATTGGGATGAGTATGTAGGAGTGTTCTAGTGGTTGTGGTAGTTCAGTTGTGTGATTTGTCTTAAGTTTATTGATAGTGTGATATTTTGTTTGAGTTGGTGGGAGTGTGTGAATGGATAGTGAGAGGTAGGTTGGTGTGAGGGTATGGTAGAATGAGAGTGAGTTGTGTGGGGAGGTAATGTGTTATTAGTGTTTGTGGTGTCTGTTGGATTTGTTGGATTTTGTCTATGTTAGATGAGTGTTGAAGTTTTGGTTGTGGGGTTGGGGTGTATTTGATGTATTGGGGGAGGTGTGAGTTATATTGGTTTAATGGTTTTTGTTTGTTTGTTATGACATCTGACAAGATATTAAGACATTTAGATGTAGATTTTTTGTTTTAACATGGTGGAGATTTTGTCTTGAGTATTTGATTATATAGGTGATGGTATTTTGTAATTGAGGAGTTTATTATTTGGTTTTTGAGTTTTTTATGATGTATGTGTGGTATTTGTGGAGGGGAAGAGGATGTGGTGTAGTTATGAGTAATTATTTTTTATGTTGTTGATATATGTAATATTGGTGTTATTGAGTTTTCTTTATTGATTATTGAGAGATATAACATTTATATATTTACTAAAGGATATTATTTCGCTCAGTAAGCTATAGTACAGTTCGTTATTGAGTTTATTAGTAAAATTGTAGAAGAAAAGTGACTAATGTGGTGTATTAAAATTGGGTATTTATGTGATTGGTATAGATGAAAGTAAGAGAGATATGCATAGATAACACACACACACACACACAATATAAATATATTTATTTTGACATGTAAGAAAAGAGATAAGGATAGACACTATTGGTTTGTGAGGAGGATAATATGATTTGTGGAAGCGTAAGAAGGACTAAGAGTGATCATACGATCACAGTAATGTCACGTCTATGTAATAGCATTATATTTTCATGATCAAACCTATAGACACAAACAGGAACTGGATACATCATTACAGTTCCTACTCATTGAAAATTTATATTTATGATCCAATACTCAGCACATGAGCAGACACTTAGTGGACGGGGGGGAGCATGCTTCGGAAAGAGGATGACTATGAGATTAACACATAGAGGGCTATAATTAATAATAGACACAGAGGACAATTATTGTAGCAGGTTGGACACTATTACATAGTCCTGCTAATAAAGAAGATCCTATAAGAGCGGCGAAGATACTCAAAGAGAGGATGAGTAAGATTATAAATTATTGGAGCTGCGGTGGAGGTTACTCCATGATAGATATATAGATAGCCAGATATATTTTTAGATCTAACTGAATGAATAGATATAAATAGCAAACACAAGTGTAACAAATCTAAGGAGGGTTATGAAAAGTATGATTTGTATGTTATGATGTAGGATGGGATGTTCTTAAGGTTTAGGGTTGATGAAAGGGTAGGAGTCACATGGTATGGATATACGAGAATGAGGGTAAAAGTTTATGGGGGTAATGGTTGTTGTGTTTTGGGGGTTGTGTGGTTGTGGGGTTAGGTATGAGGAATGTGGTTTAGGGGGTGAAGGGGTTTGAGGTATATGGGTGTAGATGGGGGGGATGGGGTTTAAAGGATGGAATATTGATGGTATGTATAGTTTTGAAGATAGTATGTTAGGTTGGGGATGTAGTGGTGGTGAAGTGGGTATTTCGAGTAGCTGGTCAAGAGTTATAAAACAACTTATCGAGCCGTTTTGGTTTTGGGGTGGGTTTGTTTTGGGATATGTTTTTTTGTAAATTAATTGGAGTGTTTTTGTTGGTTGTGAAATTTGTTATTTTTTTTACGAATAGTTTATTTTAGGTTGTGGTGTGAGTTTTAATTTTAAAATTAAAGGTAATGTTATTTGTATTGAAGTAAAGGTCAATCGTAGCGATCTAGACAAAATCTAAATTTCCTTGTTTATTATAAATTATGTTGTGGCTCTGGTTGTGTGCATTGGGTGAGTTTATTTTGGTTTATAAGCTAACAGTTGCAATAAAGAAGAAAAGTATTATAGAGAGAGTGACAGAAGTTGGATTTATTTGTGAATGTCATTCTTAACAACATCATTATATCTATATAAGTTAAGTATCATGAGTTATTGCACACACATTTATGGATTACGGTCATAACCAAAGGGGATAACTAAATATACTCTTTTTTAATCACCCCAAATTATAGCGACATGTAGAAAGTAGCGTATATTTTTGTATATTCATATCCCTGTACAACCCCTTAATAGGTGATTGTCTCTATTTAAATATCATAATTATCACAAATCTAAGTGAGTCCTCGCCCTTTGTGATTGTTGTCAATGAGCCATAATTTATACTTGGGAACGCAACCGAAAACATAGAGAAAAATCCCCTGCGCTGAACCATGATGATTTAACAACTAAGAAAATCAGCTGACAGAGCCGGAATTATAGTCAGACAAGCCTATTTTTGTCTGAAGCTGTAATAAACTATCAATTAGGTGCATGAGCTCTCTTCCGTCTCCCATAAGCCTCTAATTTCATATAGAGAATTCATTGAGAGAATTCTTCATCAGAATTCCAAACTCACGGCATCTCCCTGTCGGACGCTGTGAAAGATCATCTTACTTGCCGACCAACATTCATACAGGCCGATCGGTGTTTTTCCCATTAGCGGTAGTGGCCCCACCCCAGAACATCATCCCGCAACTGCAACAGCCCAGCGCCCCTTCCATGTTAGCTCATTAGACACAAAACTATGGCTTATAATCTTTCCGCCGCAGCCGTTGCAATCCTCGGCTCATAACACAACATAGGGGAGGTGCGTCCAACAGTGGAGCCGGCACAGTGAGGCGCATTATACGCCAGAAAACCAGGAAAACTATGATCATACATGTCCCCACTAGTGCGTGAAGGATTTCTGTTCTATGGGATAGACATAACTCGCATATAAATCAGCCTATGCTAATATAATAAAAGATAAAGATAAAGCACTTCTCAGTTTTCTGAGATCTGACTAGTTTGCTATAGACAACAAAATAACTAAGTCTCTTAACCCATCAACCAACGGACAGCCAAGAGTTTTGAGTAACAGCGCAGAATATATACGCATAACCTAATAGACAACCAAAACTGACGTGATCAGGTTAAACGTATAGATCACCAACTACACTAACAATCGCTCTACGCTCTACTAGCAACTACTCTGACACCACGCGTACATGAACACAGACATTCTCTTTACTCGACCCATCCCACAGGCAGCAACAGCCCTCCATACCCACTTACGGCTTCTTAGAATTAACATGGGACTATCCAACGCACATTTCCTCTTATTCACCTTTAGCCTAGTACATGGTATACTTTCATATATTACACTCCTACCCACTCAGGAATAACCCAACTCTTTACACCACAAGCGCACTTTATTACTGTCCTGAAACCCAAAGCTTAGACCCTTATCTACAACAATATCTAGAAATATGCTAATATACCAACAAATGAAACAATTGTATTCATATATTTTAAAACTTATAGGGGTTCTAAACTTCATTTTTTTTTATATTTTTCTATTACGATAGTAGGGCCAACTTAAAAAGCGCGATACTCAATTAACTTATACTCACTTCTCCTGTCACCTCCATCCTACTTCACTCGAGGCACGCGCTCTTACTCGGGTGGTCGGCGCTGAGAATCTCTCACTCTCTTCTCCGTCTCATTCCTTACTGCCCCAAACCACACGAGTACAGAACCTACGTCAACTGAGCGCGAGCGCTATCACCAGCGCTAGAAACAGGAGATTGCGCCAAATCACCTCAACACCCTCGGCTTAACACGAGCAGGCTGCTCCCTTCTGAACGGTGATGTCATTCAGTGGCATGTGACCGCTGCAGCCACAAATCATAGCCTGACCCAGTGGATGTGACATTACCACAGCAAGAAAGGAAAACAAGGACCGCGGCAGGAATGACACATATAGTGACATCATTCAGTCCCACTCCTAATCCTACCCACCTAATTCATCTGGGAAAAAATCCTCAAACACAACTATCTCTTGCCATACCTCCCTCTCTAACAACACACCTACACGCTAACTAGACTCCCTTAGAGCACACAGGGAGATAATGGGCGTTGTGGTCATGATCGCAAAACCTTATGAAGCATTATTACCACTACTTAAATTCCGCACAGGAACACACACTCCGTGTCCTGCCATCATTCATATAGGGCGGAGTCTAAATAACCCAAAGTTCAATATAGCCAGATCTAACTCTACATATAGACCAATCTCTCCACTACGCGTATATTATCGACTCAGCACCCAACGACCTATCATAACATCTTCACCGCTACTCCCCTCCGACTACACAGACACAGCAACCCCACAATGCTATCTTTCAACGTTACCACATCAGCACTACAAAATTAAATCAAGATCAATAGTACATTTTTAACAAATAATTGGGAGAGATATAAGCATATAAATATTACACACACATACACTAATTTAGAGAAGCATTAATACATTTAATGTAGTAGAGTTAGTTTAAAACAAAATGAAATTGAGTATCACTAAACCAACACCTGCTTAGTATGCTTTCAATATTAATTAAATATATATAACGCAAACTAAACAATAAATAATGAAACTTCTAAGCGTATTCTTGTTTATACAGTAAAGCTCAGTCACTATCAAGAATAAGTAGACCCGAGACACTTATGTTAAGCTCTATCCATAATTTATATATACGAAGTCTGAAGTAAAGCTTAAGGAAGAAAGATAAACTCACTGGGAATATCTTACTTTAAAATCACATACAGACATATATCTCCCTAGTTTTGTTATTGGATCTATGTATCTGAGAGGGCATAATTGACCACCTCTAGGGTTTTAGAAGTAAAAACATAACTAACGTTATTATATTTAAGTCTCTTCATTAAGGGTGATAATTTGTTTCTGAAAGCCTTACTACACACTAATTAATCGTATTAAACTTAATAAGAGGTAGAACAAAGAATAAAAGGATTGGTAACTGTGATATTAAATTAGATCTGTCAGAAAGAATTACAAAAGTTAATGTAAAAGAGACTTGAAAATAAAGCTGGTAGATGAAATCAGACATGTCTGAAAGCTAAAATAAATAACATACATACACACACTAATGAATTAAATAGAAAGTTGATATGTGTTAGGATGAGCGTGAATATGTGTTTAGTATTTGGTAGGGGGTATTTTATTATGTTCCTGAAATAAATAATGAGTTAGGGTATAGAATTTTTTTGGGTAAAGTGTATAAGACAGTGTATGATAATTGGGAGTAGAGATTTAGTAAGAGACTAATGTAGATATCGAACTAAAAGTAGCTGAAGGATCTCAGTGAACAGTGAAAGAGTCTTTGTGAGTGATGTGAAATTGAAATGTGTGTGGAAATTATGCGATCTTTGTGGGTTAATTTTGTGATGATGGGGTTAAATGGTTGTTTTAATTATTAATATTAGTGGTTTAAATAAGTAACAGTTGATTAGATTGTTTTAAAAACAAATAAGACGGAGGGGGTGTTTGGGTTTAGAAAAAGTGTATGTGTCCTTTATAATAAAGAATTGGGCAAGTGAGGTATTGGTGGTGTTATTTGTGTAGTTATATGAGTGTTGGTTTTGTGTTTAGGTGGGATTAAATTTTATTGGGTAGGGTGTGTTAAAAGAGTTTTATTTGGGGTGAAGGGTGTCTTATAGTCAAATTGACTTATAATTGGTATAAATTAATTTGTTCTAATGACTTGAGTATGGTAGGTAATGTGAGTGATATGTTGTTTAACTAAACAAAAAACAACTGAAAAGCGTAAATGGAACTTTTCTCCTGTAACGAAAAACAAAGTAACTTTTTGTGACATTGCGCGTCTAAGGCTATGTTGACATTTAGTCAAGTATCAGCGCCCACTTACTTGCTTCCTAAATCATCCGTTCATCATATTTCTCATAAACTCCTATTATCTAAAATTAATTCCAATAGAAAGACATCAACCGATAGCAAAACGGGATGACATATTGACCAACAGAGGCCAAGAGTAGGTAATTTCCGCTTCCATGTGGCCAGTACCTGCTGGGATTTGCTAATGGAATAGAGCAGAGAGCTGGACCATTCCATAAAGCTGGACTATTCCAGAGATGTATATAATTTTTTGAACATTGGAGCCTATTGAACTAAAATGAGATTATTCCACGCAATCAATAAAAAAAAAGAGTTACATATGTAATAACAGCATTTAAGTACATAGTGCTAAGAACTCAGTTTCTAAAACACTCAGAGACCTACATAGAAATTTCTTGTTATGCAGGGAATAATGCTCATGGGATGATGACTACGAATTGCCCTTTCCCAGCCCGGTGACCTACCGTTTATATGCCTAGAGCGCATGGCACAGGCCTTATCATAAGGAGCTTAGTGGTTTCTAGTAAAAAGTTTCTTGATTGCTTCTAGAGAGGTGCCCAGGGACTAACTTCACAATTTCAAATAGAGCCATAAAGAATTTTTTTACATTTTGGTACAAAATCAACCAGAGATAATTCTCATATGGCAGCATTGTGACACCTATCATTACAAACTGCGACCCTGCATAATTATTATGGAGGTACAGTGGAGCAAAAACCAAGATTGACAGAGAAAGCACCATGATATTAGGGACAGAATGTTATATTAACTATTTAAATGCTTTACAAGCTGTATATGTATCATCTAATCCGTTAATAAGAAAAGCCAGGTTATTACTGTCAATTTGTAATCTGCTCTATCTGTCCTCTCTCCTAGATGAATCAGTTCTAAATGCTCTATAGATATAGGATGTTAATTGAGTGGAGAAAATTCTACATGACACACCCCACCCATGAGCATGCTACAGTAGTAGACTGTTCAGTGCATGAGGCCTAAAGTAAGTAGTTAATAGTAATTTCATTGTCCCATTATACAAGTCACTGGTTAGACCACACATGGAATATTGCATACAGTTTTGGGCACTAGTGCACAGGAAAGACATTGTAGAGCTTGAACAGGTACAAAGGCGGGCAACAAACATAATAAAAGGACTGGGTTGACTGAAATACCCAGAAATATTAGCAAGATTAGGGTTATTTAGTTTAGAGAAAAGACGACTTTGGGGGGACATAATAATTATGTTTTAATACTGTATATCAAAGGTCAATATAGAGATCTCTCCCCAAGACCGATTTACTCCCAGAACAAAGGGGCATCATCTATGTCAAGAGGAAAGAAAGTTTCTACATAAACATAGAAAGGGATTCTTTACTGTAAGAGCAGTGAGACTGTGGAACTCTCTGCCAGAGGAAATTGTTATGGTGAATTCACTAACAGAGTTCAAAAAGGGCCTGGATGCATTTCTAGAGCATAATAGTATAACAAGTTATAGTGACTAGGATTCTGGAGAAGGGTCGTTGATCCAGGGATTTATTCTTTAAAAGGCATTTTTTCCTTAAAATGAGGACAATTGGCTTCTACCTCATGGGAGTTTGTACCTTCCTCTGGATCAACACTATAACACAATAGGCTGAACTGGATGGACTTCTGTCTTTTTTCAGTCTTACAAACTATGTAACTGTGTAACTTTCCTTCTGTTTTTTAGTACTTCCAAAGACTTCCAAGAAACCTGATAAAAGTTTATTTACTTCCTATATTTGTAAAATAGCGCTAACTAAATGTTAGCTGCTAATAAGAAGGAAGAGATGGTAGTTTTATTTACCCACATGTATGTACATGTTTCAGGAGCTTCTCAGAACTGGAGATATCTCAGGTAATGTTATGATTATAGGCATATTTCTGGATTTGTTATCATTAATCTCCTGGTTAAACACATCTCCATAGACTTAAATGACTGTTTCCAGGCACCAATTGATAACATTCAACTGCACAGTAAATAGAGATAGTATAGACACCCTTTAAGGATGCTTGCAAGGTTATCAGAACTGTGTGTTGTGACTATACATTTACAATAGGTATACCATCATCTGCCAATCCTTGTTCTATGGAAGGCAGCCACCTAGCAACAGCTACTAAGTTTAGATCACGGGAAAGGAAAGACTGCGCTATATGCAGTCAACTGGAAAGTCTTGCAAAACCAACCACCACTTCTTCACAATTGTTCTGATAGCAAAAAGGAAGGAGATCTACTTAAAGGGGTTTTGCCAGGAAGAGAGTTCCTTACCTCCTTATTAGCACAGGGGAGAATATAAACAAATCATGCTGAGTAATGAACGCTGCAGGGGTGAGGAATAAGGGAGCGTCTCAAAAGTTAACTCAAATAATAACTTTACAATAGTGGTTTCTCTATGCAGCAGACAGACTCATACACTGCACTTTCTCCACAGCCCCATGAAAGCTCATTCATCTTCCCTGTCATCAGATAAGAAGTGTTTCACACTAAGCGCAGCCAGATCAGCTACTTTGGTCATTAATGCAAACTTTCAGGTAACTAAGGGGGACTGAAAAATGCTATAACTTTCACAGGCTTCACTTTTGTTAATGACATATATTTAGAAAAGTGATTAAATATCCATTTTGGAGGATCCCACATCAACATTACATCGTGGCAAAACCCCTTTAAAAGGGTGTTTCAATATTTTCAAATGCTCAGCAGTCCATCGGGGATGATTAATAATAGAAAAAACTCATCTTTTAAACCCACTTGTTCAAGCGCTGACGTCGGCTCCGGTGATCCCAAACAATGATGTCTCGTTCATTCTTCACCATGACCATACAGATATTTACACAGTGGGCTCTTGATGGATAGACAGCATGTAACCACTGAGGCCTTTGATTGGCTGCACCATCATGTGAGCACTGCTTGTGAGATCATTAGAGGGCACACTAGGACCAACAGCGGTGCTGGAATGAGTGGGTTTGAAAGAGGAGTCTTTGTTTTTTTTTCTGTTTTCTATTATCCCCAATGGATTGAAAAGCTTTTGAAAATAATGGAACATGCCTTTAAGAGCAGCATATTTCTCTGTAGAAACTCTCCATGCAGAGTGCAGCAATGGTCAGAAAAAGAAGCTGGTTAAACTTCTCTATTGCCTTCTTCTTCTTCGAAGAATAGAAGAACAGCTGTAGTACACCCAGTCTGGGTCTTATTGGACCTTCTGTCTCAACTCCTATAATTCATCTGGGTATCAGTTCTTGTCGATTATTCTCCTTCAATGTGTCAAGCCAAACCTATGACTTAAAGGGGATTTGCCAATACGCCAGTTACCTACCTCTTATCAGCACGGGAGCAGGATATATACTATACATGCCAACTCTCCCGCTTTTGGCGGGGGGGGTCCCACTAATGGGGGTCCCCACCCCGCCCTCCCGGCAGAGTTAGCATTCCTCCCGCCACCAGCAGGCAGCGGGGGGAACGTGGTGCAAGAGTAGCGCGGGTGCGCTACTCGGGCGCCGCCGGGTCGCTCCTACAGGCGGGTGAAGTGGCCGCAGCGGCCGCTCACCCGCCCGGCGAGTTTCACTGACTTGTGCGGCCACAGCCGCACAGTCAGTCAGCAGTACAGGGAGAAGGCAGGAGGGATCGTTCCCTCCTCCCCCTGTATGTACAGCGACGGTGTGCGCGTCAGTGTCGCTGGGGGTGTGACGCGCGGCTGCACTCACTCCCCGTGCATTGCTAAGACTACTCAGTCAGCCGAGAGATGTCCGGAGCTGCAGGGAGCCTGGTGAGGTACGTGGCTTTTATTATTTTATTTTTATAAGTTATAGGGGGGCTCTTACTGGCTACAATGGGGGGGTCTACCTGGCAACAAAGAGGGCACTACCTGGCTACAATGGGGGGGGTCTACCTGGCAACAGAGGGGGCACTACCTGGCTACAATGGGGGGGGGCACTACCTGGCAACAGTGTGGGGCACTACCTGGCTACAATGGGGGGGCACTACCTGGCTACAATGGGTGCACTACCTGGCTAACAAAGGGGCATCTACCTGGCTAACAATGGGGGCATCTACCTGGCAACAGAGGGGGCACTACCTGGCTAACAAAGGGGGCATCTACCTGGCTAACAAATGGGGCATCTACCTGGCAACAAAGGGAGCATCTACCTGGCAAAAATTGGGGGCATCTACCTGGCTAACAAAGGGGGCATCTACCTGGCTAACAAACGGGGGCATCTACCTGGCTACAAATTTGGCTCTACCTGGCTACAGAGCGGGCTCTACTTAGCTACAGAGGGGGCATCTACCTGGCTACAAGGGGGAATCTACCTGGCATCTACCTGGCTACAAGGGGGCATCTACTTGGCTACAAGGGGGCATCTACCTGCCTATAAGGGGCACTACCTGTTATGGGGGGCTACTACCTGGCTATAAGGGCATCTACCTGGCTTTCTTCCAAAGCTGTTATGCAGTTAGGTGGAGTGGGGTGTGGCTTTTTGAAGGCGCGTGGCACACCGACAAGATGGGCGTGTCCATGCAAATTTTTGCCGCGGCGCGCAATCTCCTGCTTTTTCAGTTTCAAAAGTTGGCAACTATGATAAATACCAATCATGCTGAGTCCTGAAGCTGCAGGGGCGAGAGGGAGGGGGTGAGTGAGGAATCCAAGGGAGCGTCTCAAAACTTAAGTGAAATAATAACAGTACAAGAGTGGATTCTCAATACAGCAAGACACAGCCTCAGACTGCACTGTCTACCCGGTGCCTTAAAAGCTCATTCCTTTTGTCTGTCATCAGATAAGAAGTGTTTCACGCAAGCGCGACCTGTCAGCTCCTGGGTCGTGTCTAGGGGAAGCTTAGAGGTAACTAAGGGGGATTGAGCAATGCTGTAGCTCTCAGAGTTTTCACTTTTTTAATCACATATATTTAGAAAAGTGATTAAATACCCATTTTGGAGGTTCCCACGTCAACATTACATGGTGGCAAAACCCCTTTAATTAACAAAAGAGAAACAACTTTTTGTTGAGCCCAGGAGATCTGCTTTTTTCAAGGCAGTCTTTGCAGCCACATACATTTAGATCCTTCCACCAAAGGCTTTCTCCATGAGGAAGTAGAGGGTTTGTGCAGAGTCACGGAATGGGAGGGAGGAAAAAAGACAAAGCCCAGGAAAGGATATTGGAGCTTGTAGTTGTATAGGGCAAAAGGAAGCAGTGTTCAAACAGGAATTGTTGCGGTGCGGTTGCAGAGAAGTCAAGCTAAATACAGAACAGGAAAGTGCACAATTACCACAGAAAACATTACAGGGAAATTAATGAAGACTAAGGCAAACACTTTGAGAATTCTTTTTTTTTTTTGGTTCATTAGACAAACTTTTTAATTTCTAAACGTACATAAGACCATGTTTGTTTAAGATCAATAAAAGTTGTGGTGCCCTCTAGACTCCTCTTAACAAATGTTTAACAACACGGCATTTGAAATAGCTTTTGGGATTCCTTAGATCTTTTTTTAATGGTTTAAAGTTAAACCCCTCTAAAAGAGTTGGATATCAAGCTAGTGTGTTTAATTGCCCTTGGCTATGGTGAAAAAAGTGGGGGAGCTTATGTGCAAGAACCATGGCTCACTAGATCCCTATGGGGTAGTTACATACTGGTAAAGAACAGAGACCATTTTAGAACTGGTCCAGATTAGGGATTCCAATGATCCTTCTTTGTGTTCTCAGCACATTTTGCTGTAGTATCACAACTTATTTAGCCCACATAGACAGGATTTATGAAACCTGTGTATTACCTTAAAAGAACCAGTTATAAAGGCTGCAGTTAATACTATCATGGGTGGGATACTCTTTGCTATAAAGGAAACAGGTACTTCCACTATAACTTTCTAGGCACACTTCATTGGAAGTTCAGCATCTGCTTGCACTACAGCTAGAGGAGTTCCTGTTTCACAAAATGGACTTCTGAGAGGACCTTTGTTAAATGCATTTGGCGTCCTTTACGGAGTTTGAAAAAATATAATTTATGAGTGTTACCACCAGATGAATGCCATTCTAACAAGTAACTGGTCCTAAGGGGCTGTCTTCCCAAAGTATTCTAGAAAAGTAGGGCAGCCCCTTGCAACAGTGAAAGACCCAACACACACCCTGAGGGTAGGCTGCTGACAGGTTTTATGGTCAGTGACTGTTGTTTCCTGTATATCTTCAGTTTAACCAAGGAGCAAGAAGATAAGGGCCCAGAGTCTAACAGTCTTTGTTTTTCTGACATACTGTTGGGAAAATGTGCAAGTGCCAAGAAAAAAAATAAATATATATATATATATATATATATATATATTATACAAATTTATATATATGATAAAAAACTGCATCACTCACAAATGTTGAAAAAAGTGAAAATAAAAGTGGAAAAGGCTCTGCTAGGAGCTGAAACATCGCCTGTTGATGTCAAATTAAGCTTTCACTTTTTCAACTTTTGTGCTGCAAGTTTTTTCCATTTGTGTAAGCATTGACCTGCGAAAGAGGTCTTATGTTTGCTGGCATCCAGCCTCATATTGATTGCAGGGCGTGCTTCCTATTTTTCACTAATTGATATATAGCAACCAATCAGAGCGCACCTCTCATTTTTTCCAGAGCACTATATGAAACGAGAGGTGCGCTCTGATTGGTTGCTATGGGCGACAAAGAGAGTTTTAGACCTGGACAGTTGTCGTACATGTGGCCCAAAGTTCTTAGCAAAGGCTTTTATTCAGAATTTGATTTGGGCATGAATAAATGCAAGTCTGTCCAGAAATAGGTTCCCATCTGAAATGAGGTCACCTTGCTATTGGTCACTTTGACAACGTTTTTTTTTTAATATTAGATATAGCGGTAATTTAATAAATAACCACAAACACAACAAATATAGGAAAGATCCTATGCATTTTGGAAGCTAACCTGCTTTCTTTGTCAGGAAGCAAGCAGCATGTATTTTAATCGCTACCTTGGTTGGAGTTTAGGTGGTGGGAACCCTTTTACTAAGTGCCTGGTATTTACTGCTATTTTTGGGATCTGTTTGACGCATCACATATCAGGGAAGGACTAATCTACTCTTTCAAGTCTCCACTTATTCATCTATTAGGTTGTTTCCCGGGTGGATTATCTTAATACACATTTAGGTATACTTTTGTATTTGTCAGCAAAAGTATAGCTTGCTATAATCAGACTACATTATATTACAATTTTTAGTCTACATTTTTACAATATTGTATGTCCTTAGTATTTTAAACAATTACAGTGAGTGTTTACAGCACTAATATTTATTATTATTATTATTATTATTATTATTATTATTATTATTATTATTATTTATTTTAGAGCGCCCTTGGTTCCTGGGTGCTGTACAATCAAGTTGCATACATAATAGGTCAAACAAGTGCAAAGGTGACAAATTAATAACTAACAACAGAAGGAGAGAGGTCCCTGTCCGTGAGGGCTTACAATCTACAAGGAAGGTGTGAAGAGACAGAAGGAGAGGGGCAGACATGTTTGTGTGGTGGAGTAGTAGCAATGGGATTATTGTTGGTTATAGGCAATCCTGAAGAGATGGGTTTTCAGGTTGCTTTTAAGGCAAGTGAGCGTGGGGGAGAGTCTGATGTGTTGGGACAGTGAGTTCCAGAGTATGGGGAAAGCACGGGAGAAGTCTTGGAGATGGTTATGTGAGGAGCTGATAAGAGGTGAGCAGAGAAGAAGGTCCTGCGAGGATCGAGATTGCGTGAGGGGAGGTATCTAGAGATTAGGGAAGAGATGTATGAAGGGGAGGGGTTATGGAGAGCCTTGTAGGTCAATATTTTATACCCTTGTTGTGTTTGGGGTGGTTTTCATTTGTTTCTCTAGGTGTGCAGGACACCTAGTCAAAATTAAGCAGCTGACACTTTTGTGTTCACTTAAAGCAGTTTTCTCACCGTGATGTTTCACAGGAGCACAGGCAGCTTTAGACACACTTTCTGGTCAGGCTTTCGGTGGGTCTATAACAGTGATTGGTATATCAGCTCTGCTATACCCAGCTATTCCTGTTACACTGATATACCTGCAAGAGATTTATAAACTGTAATACACAAGGCTAGAGCGTTCTAAGGCTTAAAACTTGGCATAAACTTAGGTAAACAAGCTCCATCACTAGAGATAAGACTCGGCAGCAAGGGACCAAGGTCAGAGTAGATAAGAACATTTATGACGGACTGACTGACAAAAACTTGGAGCAATCAGTGCAATCAGATAACAGAGTAAAGAGAGGTGGTTGGTAACCTAGAGAAACTTGTATATACTAGCAGTAGATAAAATCTTCTTTATCTCCTGAACAAAGCAAAATCAAAACAGCAATGTATTTACTTTTCCCTACATGTTAAAAGCTAATTATTGTAGTTAGAAAACCCTTTTAAGAGGTTTAGTTACCTGGTAAATTTTACATGTGTGATTTAAAAAAATGTTCATGTTCAATATTAACATGTTTGTTAGTACTTTCAGAGTATTGCTATGTTTTCTGTGTTTAGGTAGATAAATGGAACTTTTTCAGATACATTTATTTATCCTTATTTGCATCATGTATTACAGGTAAAGGCTGCATTAAATGGATTTTCTGATTAGGGACAACCTTGTACAGATTGCAGTCATAGCATAAATTATAGACCTGGCTCCTACCTCCACAAACAGCTGATTTTTCTTGAGAAATCCTTCTTAAGGCCAGTCACATCCCTGCAGTAGCTGCAGGAAAAATTTAGTGTTCAATAACAACTGCTTAGAAGAATAAGGGCATCAAGTATAAAAACAGTGTAGGTGTAAGACTTTCTTTGTTGCCCATAGCAACCAATCAGAGCCCCCTTTAATTTCATGTAGTGTTCTGAAAAAATGAAAGGGGAGCTCTGATTGGTTGCGATGGTCAAGAAAGAAAGTCTTAGACCTAGATAGTTTTCATACACGTCCCCCTAATGTTCAAAGTCTCATATAGGAACCCATCCTTAATGAGCATGTCTCTGCTCACAAGGGGTCCAAACTATAGTATTCCATTATGATGTGAATATACTTAATTGTGACTTATTCGCAAAGTTTGTCTTCATTAGATATCCCCTTTTAGAATTGTTCTGGTTGTTATTGGAGTCTATCAACAGGCACAGACTGAAAAGCCTGGCTCAGCTCCTAGTTTTTCTATATTGGTTACTTTGTGATTGTTCATATAAAAACAAAAGCATTTAAATCACTAGAACAAGCTTTGTACTTTTACTAATCAAGCAGATATTATTGGGAGATTTGCACTCAGGAGTGAACAGAATACTGGACACAGTGGTTAGCAATGTTGGTCCTGGGTTTAAAACTAACCAAGGTCAACATCTGTATGGAATTTGTATGGGTTTCTTCCAGGTACTCGGGTTTCCCCTGACACTCCAAAAAATGCACAGAGAGGTTTATTTAGAATATTATTTTGTGAGTCCCAAAGGGGATAGGAACAATGTTAATGATGCCAATATCCATACAACGCTGCAGTTCTCCCACGTTATGATATATGCATCTAATCTTTCATTATCAAATTGTCTTGACCAGTAACATATGTAAACGCAATTAAACAAATTTAGAAAGTGTAAGTCATTATTTTATCAGAAGTTACATTATAAATTCCCTTATCAAACAAAGATTAGTGGTAAACACCACTAAAGTTGTTGTGTACTGTGAACGTTGAGGTATTATGTAGGTATGCGTTCTTGGAAACCTCAGGAAAGTATGGAAGCAATAAAGAAAACAAACAGATCTGCTGTGAAAACTGCTTACAATCTGCTAAAATAAAGTTAAAAAAAAATACAATTTAAGGCTACATGTTAAGTATGAAACAACAAACACATCCATATAAAAATTGAACAAACTACTTATTCAACAGCTTCCTAAACAAACTGCTTTACTGCAGAGTCGACCATTTACTTGCAGACATCCAAATGTTTGTGAAACATGACTTGTGTTCATTCTTGTGTGATACTTTTACCAATAACAGACAGAATGCCTGAAACTAAAGCTAGACACAGGGCTGAATGCATCAACAGTATTTTTATGCATCAGTTAGCAAAATCACTGAAGGGTTTACAAAAAGAGCACACCAACAAGTCAAGGTTGCCCAAGGTAACTAAACAGGTCACTAGACTCTACGGCACCAGCGTGGAAGCATTAATTTCTTTACAGTCACCTGGGAGAGAGATCAACTTTAGAACTAGGACAGTGACATCTCAATATTATATTTTGTTCAGTAAAACTATTGAAACATTAGTGACATTCATGAATTTAAATCAAATTGTGTTCAATTAGGAAAGAATATTTGTGTTTTTTCCTAGAAACAGTGCCACTTTTGTCCACGGGCTGTCCCTGAAATTATAGCTCAGATCCAAGGAAAAGAATGGGGCAGGGCTACAATAGCAAGCACAAGCAAGAGACAAGAATGGCGCTGCTTCTCAGGCAGCAACTTTATGACTACACATATAAACACTGGAACATTTAGGCTTTATGGAGCTTCCTCCGTTGACTATTGATAAAGTAATTATGGACTACAACACTTGTGGGTCAAAGCTGAGTGTAGAAGACATCTCAATATTGTATCGGAGATAAAAGTAATTAGACCACTCTATTATCTGACCTGGTGCACTCTGTTGTTGTCTAGTCCCTTGGTTTATACTATTATGTACTGTAAATTTATCACAGCTACTGTTGAAAATGATCCATCTCAAATTCATTATTTGTATATCAACAATTTTTTAACTGATTTATAGTGATGTAATAAAATGTATGATTTACAAAATAAATTGTCATTTTAATAATTATGTGAATGATGTT